>SDVV010007933.1:0-17488 GCA_016164225.1 Gammarus roeselii | reverse complement strand
GTCTCCCTTTTCCTTGCCATAGATTACTGTCGATGATAAAGTCTCGGTAATAAGTTATGGCAGTCGTTTTTTACCATGCCATCTGTTACTGTTGATGATGAAGTATTGGTAATAAGTAATAGCAGTCTTCTTTCACCATGCCATCCATTACTGTCGATGTTGAAGTCTCGGTAATAAGTCATGGCAGTCTTCTTTTATCATGCCATCCATTACTGTTGGTGATGAACTCTCGATGATAAGTCATGGCAGTCTTCTTTTACCATGCCACCTAATATTGTCTATCATGTCATTTCGGTAATGAGACATCTACTGCTATCGATCCTATAGTCTTGGCAATGAGTCATCACTGTCTTCCTTCTAAGTGGCATCTACTGTTGTCGATCATGTGGTATCGGAGTGTGATACTTTCTCCTCTAAATTGCTTGTACGAATCATGTTGTGTCTGTAATGTCATGACAAGCTCATTGCACCGTGAAATTTACTGCTGTCGATCATACAGTCGTGGTATTGAGTTATGAGTCTCCATTCGAAGTGGCACCTACTGCTGTCGATCATACAGTCGTGGTATCGAGTTATGAGTCTCCATTCAAAGTGGCGCCTACTGCTGTCGATCATACAGTCGTGGTATCGAGTTATGAGTCTCCATTCAAAGTGGCACCTACTGCTGTCGATCATACAGTCGTGGTATTGAGTTATGAGTCTCCATTCAAAGTGGCACCTACTACTGTCGATCATGCAGTCTCGCTAATGAGTCAGGACAGTCTCCCTTCAAAGTGACATCTACTACTGTCGATCATGTAGTATCAGTAATGAGTCAGGACAGTCTCTCTTGAAAGTGACATCTACTACTGTCGATCATGTAGTATCAGTAATGAGTCAGGACAGTCTCTCTTCAAAGTGACGTCTACTACTGTCGATCATGAAGTATCAGTAATGAGTCAGGACAGTCTCTCTTCAAAGTGACATCTACTACTGTCGATCATGTAGATACAGTAATGAGTCAGGACAGTCTCCCTTCAAAGTGACATGTACTAATGTCGATCATGTAGTATCAGTAATGAGTCAGGACAGTCTCCCTTCAATGTGACATCTACTACTGTCGATCATGTAGCATCAGTAATGAGTCAGGACAGTCTCCCTTCAAAGTGACATCTACTACTGTCGATCATGTAGCATCAGTAATGAGTCAGGACAGTCTCCCTTCAAAGTGACATCTACTACTGTCGATCATGTAGTATCAGTAATGAGTCAGGACAGTCTCTCTTCAAAGTGACATCTACTACTGTCGATCATGTAATATCAGTAATGAGTCAGGACAGTCTCCCTTCAAAGTGACATCTACTACTGTCGATCATGTAGTATCAGTAATGAGTCAGGACAGTCTCTCTTCAAAGTGACATCTACTACTGTCGATCATGTAGATACAGTAATGAGTCAGGACAGTCTCCCTTCAAAGTGACATGTACTACTGTCGATCATGTAGTATCAGTAATGAGTCAGGACAGTCTCCCTTCAAAGTGACATTTACTACTGTCGATTATGTAGTATCAGTAATGAGTCATATCAGTCTCCCTCAACCATGACATATATTGTCAGCACTTTGATGTACCTAATTTGAAGTTTGTCAAGTGTTTTAGAATAAAAATATTTATATTAACACCTAGTGTTGTGTTGCAAGTTACCTAAGATATGTTGCATTAGAATATTTTAAATTGTTCACTGAATATAAGGTTTATCAGCATATGATGAAGCATTTTTGCTCCAGGTAACACGTCGTCATTTATGAACATGCATGGAGAGAAGAGATTACAACACCAGGAAGAAACTCTGTTGGATGTTAATGCAATATATATGAGTGTACAGTAGCAAATAATAAAAAGTGAACGGTTATTGAATGCTTCACAATATTTCATACATTTTCGTAATGGTATATTTTAGTTCAATGTTTAATTTTGATAGGAGTTCACATCCGTAACGAAAATTTCATTTAGTAGCCGTGCATATGATTTCCAGACTAAAAAAAATATTAAGAGAAATTATTCGTTAGGAAATTATTAGTTGCTCATTCTGTAGCAAAAATAATTTCTTACGACATTTATTTCGCTGTTTGAGGCAGCAGCTGTGGGTCCTATTTTATTTGACTAAATGTCACACCATCTTGGTAGACGATCAGAAAGTAACTATATTAAGGAATTACTTCTTGTTTTTGAGATTGATTTTACTTTTTAAAATTGAGACAGTCATGCTTTTTTGTAAACAGTTAGCGTTGCGTGATGGATATTATTTACATAAATCATAATATTTCATCGGCAAAATACCTCCTGGCCTTCGTTTGTCAAAAACCATTTCCCATAATTATGTTTCTGCATCATTTATCCAGTGGTACGACAAGTTAGATTAATGTCAGACTGCTTCTGACACTTGCTCGTGCTTGACTGCTTTAACTGCAGTGGCGAGGAAGTGACATGCTGCTTTCACGGAATTTGTTTGAAACCTGTACACAAATCCAACCAATTCCAAACATGTCATTTCACATAAATAAATGTTCTGCTCGTGATCAGAAATGCATCCTCGCGACGTTTTAGTAATTTTCATGATTTATTTGTAAATATTACATCTTGTTTGTGAAATGTCGAGGTAAATAAATATTCATATCGTGTTGAGGACTTTGAAGTTCATCAGCCCCGCAGTCTATTTAGAAAAAAAATAAATGGTAATAAAGCATTGGCAATCTCACCGAAATGGCTGGTAATTCGAGATAACTGTTGTTACCTTTGCTGCTCCTAACGCATGAAGAGGAGGGCTTAACAGGTGGCGTATCAGAAAGGGAAGGAAGCAAGATGCATTACATGTCCCACTACTTCTCAGAAATCCAAGCATGACGGGGACTTGTCTAGACTGGTCGCCGAGAAACTTAGAGGGGACTGCCAGGAGGTGTTGCTGGGAGGTGGATTTCGAGAGATGTTTCCGAAAGGTGGATGCGACAGTTGTTTGCCCTGCCGGGGCCCCTCAGTGTGCATCAATTTTGAGTGGCCGGTCTAATAATCTATAGCCGACTGGGCAACCTCACAGGGGGAGAAGAAGAATAACACCCTGTCTACCTTTCGTCTGTGCATACCTTTCAGAGATCTGCACTAAACGAGCTTTCTACATAATATCTGCATCTATTTGATCCACCATAATCTTCTTTGCCCATCGCCGTGCAACGCCTGGTGAGTGGCGTAGTGGCTACGGGAAGGAAAGATGAGGATTACTGTTATGGATGGGGTGGATTTATTACCAGCTGTTTGAGCTATCATTCGTGACTATTGCTAAACAAGATTTTAAATTCTATTGCTTAGATCAATTGAATTTCAACTCCGTTGAATAGGATAAATGCTGCCTCCAAATAAAACTTCAATGTTTACTGATATTGATTGATTACTTGTGTGGCTGTTATATGATCACCAGAACTAACTAGACAGTGGGGTACCATTGATTGTTGATAGGATGACCGTCTTGGAACATCACAAATGATGTCAACGCGTACTAACATTGATCGATTCGATGGTGAACTTCATGACAGCTTGAAATGACAAGTGGAAAATGTGCAGGAATGTCACACTACACAGATGTTGTATGTACCAAGTCATGACCTGCCCGAACCGTTTCAAAAACAAAATTTGCTGCTCTGATTCAGTTATACTTAACTCACAAATATGAGTGATACATGAATTCGCCTCTCGCTCACCAATCAATGGATGTCGTTGGAGGACATTGTAATTCCAGTTGTTCAATATGCTAATAAATAAACGTTTCATTGAACTATTGATCTCAAGAGAAAAAGTAAAATAAGCCAAGTCCACTAACATGTACTTTATCATGACACTGTACTGTTCTTCTGATCACACACTTCGTCCCACTGGTCACCTGATCATTTATAAGCAGCCGAATTAGCCTGTGCCGTATAATATTCGATAGATAGTAAACATAGAAAATTGAGTGATAGGAGCATCACAAATAACGTCAACGTACACTGATATTGATCGTCCACACTAAACATTAGGATGGGGAGGGGGAGGGGCGGGTGAGGGGGAGAGGGTGCCATGCTCGTTGAGGCGCGCCTTCGATTCTTAGCGAGGATGCTGTAATGGGATCTTTTTTATCACAAATGAAGCATAATATTGCAAGGTGTAGGCGATACCTCTCCTATTGAAATGCTTTACGCAGTTCAGTTTGTTCCGTCTTTGTTACTGAATTTTGATGCCAGACTCATGAAAATAATGTGTAATTATAAATTTGTGCTCTGGATTGAAGTTCGGCCTAAATAAGTTCTTCGTTCAGTTTTTAGTGATTGATGTACAAATGAATGTTCTGAATAAGTAGCTCTCTTTGTTTGCCACCCACACTCGCGGCCAATCAGGTAAAAATGAGTTTATTGGTATATGAAATGTGAACTATATGAATGCTTTATATAATATAGTTATGACCTACGTATACTCTCTAACCACACATTACAACAAATGTTATGATATATCGCGAATTGACAGACTGTTTTAAGATCCCGATGGAAATGCTTGTATTGGATGCTCTATTTCAATGTGCGTGTCTGCACTAAGGGATTGTCCAATGATCGGAGGGATGTGACAGCCCTTCATTCATGAATATTGAATTTATGCAAGTTCCTTTGTTTATTTGTAACTTCATTGTACGAATAATGTTTGAACACTGGTGATGTGTTCCCACGCTAGAATTACTTAGTTCACTTGGAGAAATGTCAACGAAACAAGGTACGCCCTATCGTGAACAATTCCTTTTTTGCTTAGGCAAGCGTTCCTTGCAATGAACTGTGCTATAAAATACCTATCAGCTTGTCTCTGTATTTGAATATATGTTAATTCTTCACGAAATTATTGTATCTGACGATAGTGGACGTGGATACTTGTATGAACCCTTATTCTCTTCACATCAAAACATGGAATATTTCTTCTATCTATTACATGTTTAATTTACTGGAAGGTAATAGTGAAAATAAAAACATGTTAGTGAACATTAGAAGGAGGGTTACAAGGCTGCTTGGTTGAATGAATTCACAATAATTAAATTATACTAAATAGTCATAGTTTTAGGTTTTAGTACCTCACCTACGAAACCATTCAATGGCACTCCTCTATTAGGTATATGTACTACTAATGTTGTCAGACTCATCCTTTTGATATATGAACACTTTCCGTTTCATTATTACAATATGTTAAAAAATGCGTGAGCTCTGCCAGTCTTGATCTACTACCTTTCTTGTTATCCAACTCTAAGCCTCCTAACTCATGTTGTATTAGCTCTGTACCTGCTCTGCCACTCTTCACCTGCTCCCTCTCTTGTCAAACAACTTTAAACCTCCGAACTCATGTTGTATGAGCCCTTTGCGTTCTCTGCCAGTCTTGACCCGCTACCTTCCTTGTTAACCAACTCTAAGTCACTGAAGTCATTTAGCACTGTCTCGTAATTAATACGAGACAGTGTATTATTGATAGATTTTCCTAATCTTGTGCCCACAAAAGTGCAGGTGAAATCAGATTTAGTAACGAGACCTGGTATCTTGATACTGCATTAGCTCTGCTATTATCCGTGCGATGATCCGCAGGGGTGTAAGTCTTCGTTTTAAAATATCGATGCGCCCTTAATATACCGGCATTTATGAGCAGAATAACCAACTAACATTTTTAGGGTAAAACATAATGAGAACTCTTCGTATAGTAACTTGTTCGAGTAAACGCAGCTCATGTTTGAGGCAGAATGTAGGATCACTGCGAAACAAATCTGCGGGCATTACACCGAACATTTAACTAGCTCTGAAATGTGGTAGGTTAGAGGGCTTATTACTTCAAGGGTCATTTACATCACCTGGGGCAGAGTATTTAGTATATGTTCTAGTAATGTGAATGCATTTCTATTACAAGGTCACCGGAATACGAGCTGTAGTGTTTACAATCAGCTGATACTGTAATGCACGGATGCTTTCAATGATCCTAATTTGGTCTATTATATTGTTTCTCAAGCATTTACTACATCAGATAATTTTAGTTATAAATAAATACACTTCCTCTCGATTAATGTAAACTGGACAATTGCCCTTATGCAACAGTTTCACCAAAATAACATCTCACCCATTCTCAACAAAGCTCTACAATATATTTAATAGCAAATTGGATCGTCATCAAACCTGTCGTTAAACATCAAACTGATGAAATAGTCAATAGCAGGCAGTATTTTGTCCTATTTTACCTACTTGTCTTGTCAATATGATGATTGGAGCTCTATGGAACCCACTTAGGGAGTATGTGTATGGAATAGTAGTATGTTATTTTGTCGTAGCAGTAGCAAGGTACCTGTTTATTGTGAGATCTACTTTTCTTGCAATGTTAAATCATTAGTTTTATCGTACGTAGTCCATTTACTGCCAGCTCTGTCCAGCGGCGGGATATAATGAAACAAGTGGCTGATGGTCGTGTTGATGATACAGATCTCATCGGTCAGATTTAATTCTTCATTGTATAGCATTGATGATGCTAAAACAAATGAATTTTTGAATTTCTAATTCAAATGAGTGTCATGCTGTTTGCAAAATAAAAAGTGTTCGAGGTTATCAGTCCGAAGGACATGAATAATTCATAGTCACTGGGATTTACCATTGTTTTAATTTGCCGGATTTCAAAGTACAAGCATGTAGGTATAAGTATCCTAAATGCATTATGCTATGAGACATGAGTAGCCACGGGTCTTGGTATTCACCCAAATGCAATATGCTATGAGACATGAGTAATCGCGGGTCTTGGTATTCTCTCAAATGCAATATGCTATGAGACATGAGTAGCCATTGGTCTTGGTATTCTCATATACGTAATATGCTATGAGACATGAGTAGCCACGGGTTTTGGTATTCTCCCAAATGCAATACGCTATGAGACACGACTAGCCACGGGTCTTGGTATTCTCTCAAAGCAATATGCGAGGATAAGACATGAGTAGCCTCGGGTCTTGGTATTCTCCCAAATGTAATATGCCAAAAGACACAAGTAGCAACCGGTCTTGGTATTCTCCCAAATGCACGATACTATGAGACATGAGTAGTCACGGGTCTTGGTATTCTCCCAAATGCAATACGCTATGAGACACGAGTAGTCACGGGTCTTGGTATTCTCCCAAATACAATATGCTATGAGACGTGAGTAGCCACGAGTCTTGGTATTCTCCCAAATACACGATGCTATGAGACAAGAGTAGCCACGGGTCTTGGTATTATCCCAAATGCAATATGTTATGAGACATGAGTAGCCACGGGTCTTGGTATTCTCACAGATACACGATGCTATGAGACATGAGTAGCCACGGGTCTTGGTATTATCCCAAGTGCAATATGTTATGAGACATGAGTAGTCACGGGTCTTGGTATTCTCCCAAATGCAATATGCTAAGAGACACGAGTAGCCACGGGTCTTGGTATTCTCCCAAATGCAATATGCTAAGAGACACGAGTAGCAACGGGCCTTGCAATTCTGTTACTGATTCTTCCCTGTGGCAGCGGGGGGAATATCAACTGTAGACGGGAGAAGAAGTAGGTGAAGATTAACAGAAGGGGAATTGCCAATGTGTCCTCATGAAATTCTAGTTACATTTTTGCTATGTTAAAGTACGGCACGCCATAATGAGCAGCGAGGGCTTCATATTTCCTGAAACAACCGACAATATTAATTGCTGGTATTGTCAGGTATAAATAAAATACTTCGTGCTCCGGTAAAAACCTGCCCACAAAGCATTATTTAATTTTTAGCTGGCCAATAACTAACTCCTATTATTCTGCAGCCTCTGAGATATCGTCCCTTATCGTACGCGCTAAAAAAGATGCCCTTGAAGTTCCACGCTCCATTTTGTTCCTCAATTGTTGCTTATAGCTTGTTATAAAAGACAGGCGTATTTTGTTATATTTGTTATATAAAAGACCATCAATTGCATCAGCCGCAGATCTTTCCGTCCATCACTGGAAAAAAAATAACTTGATGTTAGGGATGAAATTGAGATGAAATTGTTTAATGACTTTTGTTGATCGGTTATCAGCCTGAGAATCACTACACAGCAGTGCCGTGCCCCATGGAACAACTTACCGTCACTTCCACAGCTCATTGACGTTTTTGTTCGCTTTTGTTCGTTTTTTTTTGGCCAGCAACAGTACCCCGCCACAGCAGAGTGGGCCACATGGAACCACGTCTGATCACATTCACTGCTCAATGACGTTTGTTGTTCGTTTACTAGCCCAAAACCACACCACGGTAGGGCTGGTAACATTGAACCACGTAATCACGTTCACTGTTCAATGACGTTAGTTGTTTGCTTAACAGTTACAGCACCCCGCCAAAGCAGTGCCGGGCCACAAGGTCGCTGCTTCCTTCAGGCGAGTTGTCCACAGCGGAGTCAACATTTCCAACCGACAGAGGAATCAACGTCCCATATCAATAGGGAAGTCGACGTCCTCTCTATCCCGGTCCCTCGCTTCCGTGAAGCTGCCCATGAGACACCCTACACTCTCCGTCTGCTTTAATGAGCTGCTGGGTTGTTCGTTGCTCATTCGAGATGAAGGGTGTAGGGACACGGTGCAACGACCCTAAGGAAAAAGCCTTACACCAATATAGGTTATATGCATTGATCTGTATTGGTTAAATCATTATCCTTCATTTTTAAGTGGCTTTACCATGTATTGGTTCGAGCCATGTAATTGTATTGGCTTGGGGCTGTCCCTTTGTAAAGGTTGGTTTATTGCATCAACCAATGTATGTCAACAACCTACACCAACTCGTTTTAATGCCCTTACAAAACACTGCATATTCTTTAAACCACTACAGGTTAATACTCATGACCAATGCAGGTTAAAGCCTTAGCTTGCACAGGTTAATGACCTAACCAAATCAGGTTAAGCTTCATACCTATTTATTGTAACAAGTGTATGCTGTTATACCAGGTCGCCGCCCACATTTATTGACTGCTCCATTGGTTAAAACAAGCAATAAGCTGTACCAAGAACTTCAGGCCTATGACAATACTCTTTTATGGAGCTCCTCAGTCAATTCGGATTATTTTGCCTGGTGGCAGCACCTTCTTAGTTATTTTATTGAAGGCATGTCCCCTAAGCACTTCTCAAAACACATTAAACGGTGATGGCGTTTCAAATTGAACAAACTTAATCCCTGCCTCTAAATTGTAAACCTGACCTTGTGATACTGACTTTGTGACACTGACCTTGTTACACTGACCTTGTGACATTGACCTTGTTCCACTGACCTTGTGACACTGACCTTGTGACACTGATAGAGCGTCATTGACTTTGTGACACTGACCTTGGGACACTGACTTTGTGACACTGACCCTCTGTCACTGACCTTGTGACATTGACCGCGTGACATTGACCCCGTGACATTGACCCCGTGACATTGACCCCGTGACATTGACCCCGTGACATTGACCTTGTAACGTTGACCTTGTGACACTGACCTGCTGGTGTAGCTACAGGGGCGGAGTCGAGCCGTGCAAGTAATCTTTTCACGATGACGTCATGCGGCTTCAAGTTGTATTATTCTGAACAACCTGCCAAGAGTACCGTTGATCAAGCAGCTCAGATTGTCCTGCTTGTTGGCGGACTAACAACTTGGTGGGTCCCGTTAGTCATCGGGCTAACATGATTGTTCTTCTTGTTAATTTATGACCTGATTTCAATGATGGTATTATTTGTTGTTGGACTTATCACTTTGATGGTCGTGTTTGTTGTTGGACTTATCACTTTGATGGTCGTGTTTGTTGTTGGACTTATCACTTTGATGGTCGTGTTTGTTGTTGGACTTATCACTTTGATGGTCATGTTCGTTGCTGGACTAATCACTTTGATGGTCATGTTTGTTGTTGGACTTATCACTTTGATGGTCGTGTTTGTTGTTGGACTTATCACTTTGATGGTCGTGTTTGTTGTTGGACTTATCACTTTGATGGTCATGTTTGTTGCTGGACTAATCACTTTGATGGTCATGTTTGTTGTTGGACTTATCACTTAGACGGTCATGTTTGTTGTTGGACGAATGACTTTGATGGTCATGTTTGTGTTTGGACTAATCACTTTGAGGGTCATATTTGTTGTTGGACTCATCACTTAGACGGTCATGTTTGTTGCTGGACTAATCACTTTGATGGTCATGTTTGTGTTTTGACTAATCACTTTGATGGTGGTCATGTTTTTTGCTGAACTTATCACTTTGATGCTCATGTTTTTGTGGGACTAATCACTTTGGTGGTCATGTTTGTTGTTGGACTTATCACTTTGATGGTCATGTTTGTTGCTGGACTAAGCACTTTGATGGTCATGTTTGTGTTTGGACTAATCACTTTGATGGTCATGTTTGTTGTAGGACTAATCACTCGGTGGTCATGTTTGTTGTGGGACTGATTACTCTGATGGTCCTGTTGTAATGTTGAACTGATTACTTTAATAGGTTGATTTCTTATAGACTTATTACTCTGATAATCATGTATTTGTGTTGAACAGATTACCATCATGGTATTGTTTGTTGTTGGATTGACAATATTGATAGTCTTTTGTGAACCAGTTTGTACCATAGCGAATGAAGTCCATCAGACAGCTTAATAGGGACCCGAACATTTATTTTCAAATTCTTGGTTCATGTATTTTATATTTTTAGCAAATAAATCTCACCAATTATAAATCATCATCAAATTGAAATTAATTAATAAAAGAAAAGTTAGGTGCCACAGCTATTGACCGGCCGAACGCTACCAGTATTTAAATTTGAATCAAAGAGTGACAAAATAAGACATTTACATTCTTCCATGGAGAGTGCAGAACAATAGTGAAAAAATAGTTTCAAAATATTCCCCTGATGTTAATCCATACCCTGATCGATCAAAAACTATACATGGTTTCCCATCACACTCTATTGCTAGGAGCGTGATCATTAAGTCAATGCAAGACAAACTACCACTTGAAGGCTGTATGCCTCGCAAATAAAAGGAACGTTGCCTATGTTACGTTTACCTATTTGACACAGGAATGTCTCCAAATCGGGAATATCGTTCCCCTTGAACCCTGGGATATTAATGCACGCATTGAAGCGAGGAAACTATTGATCTGTTCAAATGGCTTCCTGATCGCTTATTGCTAAGTAAAGGTTAATTATAGGCAAAATTTTGTAACAAATACCATTTTTTGCAACGAATAGTAAAGACAGTCGATGGAAAAACTCGTTAGTTGCTATCAGCACAGCCATATAACAGCGCTGTAAGCACAGCTCAGTGAAGATGGCGGCGCAACTATGGCGAGCTGTAAATATCTCGCACAATGACAGTGAAACGATGGCGCAACGACGACAGAACGACAACGCAATGACAGTGAAACGATGGCGCAACGACGACAGAACGACAACGCAGTGATTGTGAGACGTTGCCGTAACAACCAGTTTATTGATGATACGTGGCGCAAAGTCGGCGCAGCGGTGGTGCAACAATAGCGCAGTGACGGATCAACGATAGAGCAACGTATTGTCAACGTTGGCGCAGTACCAGTCCCCACAATGGCGCAACGATAGCGGGTTACAATTAACAAGCGCCGTAATAATGGCATAAACAGCCTTCAATGGGTGCCGGAGAAGAACTGGCCCCAAATGAATACTTTTTTTGCGTTGTTCGAGAAACACTGATGGAAAACACATTTTATAGATATTTGTTTCCGTCAAAAGAAGCGAACACACACTCAGGAGTGGGCCTACATTCCAAAATGGCAACATGATCCAACATCCACCAGCCTCGGTAGACGGTAATGATGACGGTTACTCATGACAGTCGAATGAGTTAGGACACAGGAAGGCAGTTAAGTCACTCATGAAAGTTTATACTAGCAGGGCAGAGCAGTGATGGAAGACATGTCAGCAGCGGCAGTCACTGCTGTTATAGCAGTCAGGTAGGTCACGGCAGTCACAGCAATGGGAGTCAGGGCAAGGATAGCCAGAGCAGAGATGGCAGCCAGGGCAGTCAGGGAAAATTTAATGAAGGCTGCCAGTGCTGGGTCGAAACCGTCTGCTTACAAACAACAAGAACAGACGTGGGAGCGCTGGTAGGGATTATACAACTGATCACGAATGATCAGAAATGGTCGCACCCAGGTTTAGTACACCAATAGTAGAATATTGTGACATTTAAATATAGTCCTGATCTGACGTTAAAGTATATCAGGACGTGTAGTTCATGATGTTTTTTATAGCTTTTTGTTCTTTCCTCAACAAATGTTAATATTTACAGAAGATTTTCAATCTTCTTCTGGTAACGAGTGTCTACTGCAGCAACTAGAGATAGTATTGTTCTTAAGGGTCTATTATTATGCGGGAACTAAAAGCTACTGTATTTCGAATATTCTTCTTAAATGAAGTTGTATTAATCCGACCGGTAGTCAATATAGGGCTGTAGATGAAAAAAAACATAGAAGAGATACAGGGAAACTGTAAATTCATTTCCTTAACTTTTTAAATTGACCTACATAGAATTGAGATATAGTAAAACAGCTCAAGCCATGCAGTGACATGCGTGGGAGTTAACATTTAATTATATATATGTGATTGCTCGACACTAGGTCAAGCTCTGGTCAGTGTATTCAATTTATAGGGGAGGGAAAGGCATGAATTTTCCATTATCAACGATACTTGAAGTTTCAATAATCAACGATGCATGAAGGTTCAATAACTATTCAGAGATGCATGAAGGTTCAATAACTATTCAGAGATGCATGAAGGTTCAATAACTATTCAAAGATGCATGAAGGTTTAATAACTATTCAACAATGCATGTAGGTTCAATAACTATTCAAAGATGCATGAAGGTTCAATAACTATTCAAAGATGCATGAAGGTTCAATAACTATTCAAAGATGCATGAAGGTTCAATAACTATTCAAAGATGCATGAAGGTTCAATATCTATTCAAAGATGCATGAAGGTTCAATAAAATAATCAAGTATGCATTCAGGAGCAATAAAGTCATCAAGTATACATGAAGGTTCAATAATCAGAGATGCACGAAGGCTCAATAATTAAAGATGCATGGAGGTACACAATCAAAGATGCCTGTAGATACAAAAGTCAAGGATGCATGGATATGCAAAACTCCAAGATGTTTGGAACTTCCACCATCAAAGGTGAACGAAGCTCTATAATCTAATATTCATGGAGGTTCAATAATGAACGGTTCGTGGAAGTTCATTATTCAAGGACTAATGATTAATCTATCGCAATTTACAATTGCTATTTTGAATAATTTGGTTTCCACAAGCAATTCGATGATCTGTACAGTGACAACAAACAAATGTGGTCAGTCTCTTTAATGTTCAGTTCGATGTGCAAGGAACGATACGAGTTCGATGTGCAAAATTTTAGGAACGATACGAGTTTTCAAATGATTTTGTAACTATATAAGCTGAAATGGCGATGTTTGCTCAATGAATTGTGGATAACACGGCCTCCATTTGGAATATTTCGCCATGCGCGGGCTCAAATGCTGCAGTGTTTCGAAATTTACATTCCTGCTGTTGTCCTACAATATGTTCATTGGGGTCGATAAACGGTTTCCATACTCGATATATTCTAAGAGATGTTTCACTCTTCAAAGCTTGGCTTTCACAGTCACTCTGAGCTGTCAAGGCTCATGAATAATTTTGAATAATTCAAACCTCATCACTTCCACAGCCGGTTCCGAATATGAAATATCGTCCGAGTGACATAGTGATGGCTTTGGATTTATCGAGTTGATAGACGCGGAGATTGACTCAGCGTAGCGAATGTCCTAATGCGAGATTGTATGGGTAGGATTACTGATAACTATAGGTCTGTATATCACAAGCTATTGATTTAATTAACCATGAAGAGCTAAACACTCTTACTGTACAAGCCCTACACGGCCTAGCCCCACATCCAGGACCTACACGCTCTACTCACACATGCAGGACCAACACGACCTAGATCCAGGACCTACACGGTCTACCCCCCCATCCAGGACCTACACAGCCTTCATACGCATCCATGAACTTCACGACCTACCCAAACATCCAGGACCTACACGGTCTACCCCCACATCAGGGACCTACACGGCCTTAACACGCATCCATGAACTTCACGACCTACCTAAACATCCAGTACCCACCCTGCCCAACCCCACATCCAGGACCTACACGGCTTTCATCCTCATCCATGAACTTCACGACCTACACACACACATCCAACATCAGCATGGCCTACACTTACCTATGGCCGACACGGAGTACACACAGATGCAAGAACTACGTGGCCTATACACACATTCATTACCAAAATGGATATACACACACATCTTTAAGACCGAAACGGGTTAAATACTCTTCCAAGTAATCCACGTCCACCGCCCATATCCAAGGCATACAGCTTACAAACACATTGTAAACCTTCATGACCTTCACACACAATCAACACATACATATTCAATCAACACCCACGCGGCTCTCACGCTCATTGGAGACACACAGAGCCCACACACACTATCAAGGCCTTCACGTCCTTGGATGTGAGGCATGCCACTGCAGTTAATTAGGTTGGTTGATGCTGAAGCTGGATTCAACGGAATTCATTTTAAAAACAAATTTTTAAAATAAATAGAAAGTTAGGAAACAAGCCAGTTTATGATCTTTTGGCCAATCCCATGCCTCATTTGCTGACTACCAAGTTGATTTTGTTACATATTTATTTATACGGAAAACATCAAAAGTTTCTGAACACAGTATAACACGAACTACTTCTGACTGACCCTGGATAGATTGAATTCCAGATTTATGAACTCGGGGATCATCCCAAATGATTGGTAGAGAAAAAATATTGTGTCTCTTACATGGCCTTTAATTAACAAATGGAGAAGTTTTTTTTGGAAGCCTATTTGTCTGTGAGCTTCCATCTATGCCGCTCTTTTCATAATTAAATTTTCAGTCGTTCTTTCTATACCATAGTTGCCGTCCAGACCCACCCTCACCAGGCCTGGGGGAGGAGCAGAGGTTGACAAAATACGTCTCCTGGATAATCTTTTCAATAACTTTGTCTGATTTAAGCAAGAAATTCTTGTACAAAATGTAACTTAGTACTGAGTGTTGCCCATCAATGGAGAGGAGAGGCCTTAAACAGAGCCTGGCCATGACGCCAAACAGGAAGAGGGGGGGACGATGTCAAGGGTCTACCAATAAGGGCACTCAATGTTGGCTGAGTAGGGAAAGTTTGGTATAGAGAGTTGCGGGGGATCCAGAGGCCAAAATGACTATGGCGGTTATAGGGCTGAGTGTTTTCAGATGCCGACGTGACTAAGAAGGTCCCAAATGAAATGTGCCGGGAAGTATTGCATAAAGGACAACAACTGTTCTATGACCAAAAAAAATTGCTGAATGAAATTATCAATGCAATACATTTTTTTTGGATAAGCTCATCAACCTGTAATATATATACATTATTTCTAAGCCGAAGTTCGTTGAGTTGATATTTTCGTGGATAATTTATAAGAAGCTTCTTCTTCCTCATTATTTGAAATAAATGTATTTGTTACCCATAGCTTCAGCAAAAACTTTTAAAATCCAGTAGTCGTTTCACTGGACAGGAATTAGAATTGTAAGTTGAGAATACAATATAATATCCCTAATGTTTTTTTGTTATAATTCAGTAAAATTGCATTACTGCATTACTTAGAGATTGATCGTTTATCGGGCGATATTTTACCAATGAATATTGTTTGAGATTGTCAACGAGTATTCGAGTAGATTTAAGATTAAGTGGAATAAGCGACAAATAAATCAAACCGTTGGTTCAATATGAATTACCGCCATCAACTTCGGGACATGGAAGATTTAGATACAACTACGTCGCTCCTGTTGCTGTTGTTGATTTACGTAACACAATTTTGAAGAGGGTTCGTTATAACAAAACAATTGGCTGATGATGGCTTAACAGACACACCTCCACCCCATGCCTAGCGTTGATTCTCAAAGATGCAAGCGTTTGCAGTTTTGGAATAGCTTAGTAGGATTCACTAGAGATTCTAGAGAAACAGACGATGACAAACTTTGGCTCCAGTACGCAGAAATAGTGTGAACAGTGTCAACATTTGTGAATAAATATCTTATTTTTAAATTAATTATCTCTAAATCTTCGTTCAATATATATTTTGTTTTCCTTCAATTGTTTTTTATGATGGTAATTTTTTGATCGTTATGATTCAGTTGATTATATTTTTCAATTAAACGATCCCTGTCAGCATTAATCTGTAGAAGTATTTTGTCTTCTTCATTATTCATATATTTCTGGTGGATGGAATGCAAATATATCATTTATTCTACTAAATGGAGATCAATTAAAATATTAATTCACACCCTAAACGAGGTATTGTATCAAGAATTAGGAATAATTATGGCATATTGCATACATTTGAAGGTATGTAATTTAACATTACTGCCTGTACACATTCTAATGATAAGACAAAGACAAGCAGAAGATGGTCCTGTAACCAAAAATGGTATTCATACACTGGTGAGCTATGGCCGGTTGCCCACAAAGGAGTAACATTGGTGAGCTATGGCCGGTTGCCCACAAAGGAGTAACATTGGTGAGCTATGGCCGGTTGCCCACAAAGGAGTAACACTGGTGAGCTATGACCGGTTGCCCACAAAGGAGTTAGAAGTGACGCTAGTCTGTTGCTTGAACTAATTAGTTTCTCCATTGTGTAGCTCCGATCTCCGGTCACCCCCACTCTCTCACTCACTGTCTGATCGCTATTGATGTCCCCGCAGATGGACACACATATTCCCCTTCTTTGTATAAGAAAGATGATGGGGGTTGTGTTAGACCAGGTCCAACTAAGTGTTTTGTATGCTATTTTCTTTGGTCGACCTCCTGATATATCCTGCCTTCTAGTTCATTTCCTATTACGTCACATTTAATACAACTTGATTGCGAGGAACTAGTGGTGTGACATCCGTCCCATGCTTATCAGCTGTCTTTGTTTAGTGGGACAGCTAGAAGGCCGTATCGGCCAGTGCAAGAGATGCATTCAAGGCTATCCTGTTTGATAGTGTTTGATTAAGTGGCGAGAAATTATGAGGTGGCAGGTTGCGTGGTGTGGGGTTCTGTTTTGGGGGTTTGCTCGGGAATTTCATTTTTTGTTTGAATGTTGTGTTTAGTGATGTTGCGATCAATCTTGTTATGATTACAGTGTTGTGATGAGTGATGTTGCGATCAATCTTGTTATGATTACAGTGTTGTGTTGAGTGATGTTGCGATTAATCTTGTTATGATTACAGTGTTGTGTTGAGTGATGTTGCGATCAATCTTGTTATGATTACAGTGTTGTGTTTAGTGATGTTGCGATCAATCTTGTTATGATTACAGTGTTGTGTTTAGTGATGTTG
>SDVV010007932.1:0-17489 GCA_016164225.1 Gammarus roeselii | reverse complement strand
TTGGGCTCCTCCCCCCTCTGTGTCTGCCTAACCTAGCCACCCCCCTAACTAGGGGGAAACGGCTGTATGTCTATACATACATACATATGTCTATACATATACATAATGTGATTAGGTCTTTGTGAAAATGTAGAGACACGTTTTTATAGACATACATCAGATTCCCAATTATTTGGAGGGTGTTTGATCTAGGCTGACACAAGACGGCCTTTTCCTTGCCGAGGCTCGAACTAACGACATGAAGCACCTAAGGCTAGCACTGCTTGCAGATTTGCTTACAACTTGACCTTGACGGTTGAGCGAGGAATGAATCTGTGACAATCTCGGATCAACATCGTAGGTTGGTGGCTTTCTCATCAGGTGCTGATTGGAGTTGTTTCGAGTATCATCGGTAAATGATATTTCCTTCCACAAACTTTCCATTTATTGATCTATTAAAACAGAAAACACAGACACATAGTGCTCTCTTCGACGTGCAATTTTAGAAACAATCTTTTTCCTATCAAAAGGCAACCCAGTTTGGGCCATAAGACCTGTTGTTGTCCTCTTACACTTGTAAACACCTGTAAACACATGAAGGCATTAATAAATATAATTTCTTCTCGTACGTCACCGGGCAAAGCCCACTGAACATGCATTCAAATGTGGACCAGTGAATTCCTTCCTAGTAATTTGATACCGATTGCATGTTTTCTACATTCAATAGTCTCGCTATACGTCATTTCACTTTATCTTGAGATTATTTTGAACTGGATACTTGAATTGATTGAAATACAGAATAATGGAAATAATCGCAAACCATATAATATCATTTATTTCATATGAGGGGGGCGTGTATTCAAAATGGTAAGTGCTTCTTGTGGCTTTTCTTTTAAGATCGATCAACTGATGTCATTACTGATATGTACCATCTAATTATTATGGGTGGTAGAACGACAGACAATAATCGGTGTTCAACATGGTTAGACAATAGAATAACTAAAATTAGTCCGGTTAATTTAGGTACGGAAAAAGAACGGTATTCGAACAGATATCCCTACATTTTGTCGGAATAAAAATTTAGAAATCCGTTGAAATAACAGGGTAAATGTGCTTATCCAGTAATACAATGTAGCAGACAATTTCAGCTTGAACAACGGAGAAATTTTGAAATGGTAAAAAACTGAAATTTAGACGGAAGAATATCCGAATACACCAGTTGTTTCCCGTTTTTTTTCTAACAGTGTACCAAACTCCGACACTAGCCTACATAACATCTTCTCGGAATCCGTCACCAGTGCCGTATCATCCGTAAACTGTAACTGACTCAACTGCCAACTCCGCCCATTCGCTTCCAACAGCTCTGAGCCACGACCCATTACACTTGCTTCACCTCCCTGATCCATGTATAGGTTGCGTTCACCTCTCTGGTCCGTGTAGAGATGCGTTCACCACCCAGATCCATGCAAAGATTGAACCGCCAGAGAGACATAACAAAGTCTTGTCTCACTCCCACGTTCACTGTGAATGAAGCACTCTCCTCGCTCCCCCCTCTGACACTTACCCTGCTGCCAACATAGAAAATCTGAACCGCTTTCAACAAATTTTTGCCTTTTTCCTACAAATGCCACGCATTTGTCGACCCTGTCGTAGGCTTTTCCAGACACATGAAGGCCTAGAACACATCCCCTCTCATGACAAGGTACTTATCATTGACTGGTCTAACTGCAAAAATCGAATTGGAATAAGTTGACTGAAGATAAAAATGAAGGCAACAACTGAACCGGTATTAGTTTGTTGTCTGTGGTGAGTAAGCTGTAGGGGGGAATGCTAATGAAGAGAATTAGAGACAGTACGGAGGGTGCGATCGACGAGAAACCGTTCGACTTTACAAGTGGTAGAGTTCATTTCGAAAAAAAAATTATGTTTCGGGCCTTCATGGATCTAAAAAAAGGCTATGATAGTTTCGACAGGGAGATTCATGGAGGATGTTTACGTTTGTATGCAGAAGGCGGATATTTGTCAGGAGCGATGCTGAGTTTTCATGTTGGCAGCAGAGCATGTGTTGTTGTTCTGTTGCTCTAGCTACTCCTACGTTGGACAAGCCACGGCTGACGCACTGCATAAAAACACGGATACCCACAAACATGGGCTCATTAACAATTTCACGACCACTGCAGGCATTTATATTCGTCCTACACCCATGAGAAAAATATGCTCACTTGCGAGCGCTCCTACAATTCGCGCACCGAACCGACTGGACATCAAGGTTGAGCTGCCTGATGTAATGACTAGATACAACACCATGACGTATAACCTAACATCACAGGCTCATATGGGAAGGGTGTTCCCCAGTCTAAGTGGGTATGACCGGCGGGCCGTGTGGTGCCGGCACCTCAGTCACAACAGAAGCACCCTGTCACAACTGGGCATTCCCAACTCCTTCACGTTCACCTCCAGTGGGTGAATATAAAATCGTGTGGGCTCTATGATCAGCCAGAGCAAGATCTGTGAATTGTGTGCATTGTATCGTGCATATATTTGCTGTCTGTAATTTGTGGAATGGTAGTATAAATATGCTCGATGTGGGCACATATTGTGGTTTTCATGTTTCGGTGGGTAAGACGCGCGTTTAGCAGCTGGTGGCGTTGATGAGTCGGGTCCACAATCTTATTTAATAATTGTGCACCTTGCAATCAACGTGACGTTTGGAAGGGAGGCTCTAGGTTTCCTCATGCATATGAGAAAAAGGTGGGGTCGTGTTCTGTTTTCATGATAGGGAGTTTATATGTGTGTGAGCATGATCAGAGAACCAAGAAATGTTTCTGTAGGAAATGATTGGTCTAATGAATTATTTGAATAGTGTTGTATTTGACTCCTCGGAGTGTCCGTAAGTAGTTTTGGTAAGTGCTCGGAGTACGTACAGTCAAAAATTGCCATAAGTGCTGATGTCGTTTGCGTGAGGTTTCAATGTCATTATTGATTCGTGTGAGGTTCCAATGTCTTTCCTGATTCCTGATGCGGTGTTCACTGTTGCCTGTGTTCATAATGTGAGTTATGACTTGCTTGAGGGTACATTCATTCTGTTGTCCTCAAATCGGAATTCGAGTAAGTTTAAAAATGAGTAGTTACAAGTACTGCAAGACACGGATTTTGTCCAGTCTACGAGAGTTTGCACTTAACATTTAAGCGGCGCGAAGGTAGGGCGGGACAGGAACTGGTTTCTGCAAGCGGACGGACAGACCGACGGCTAACAGGTGACGGATGGGCCCTCGCCCCCTGCTTCGAATATATATTTGGGAAGGTTTTGTGGTTATGTACATATCTCTTTTTAATTGTATTTTGATGTTTATTGTATGTATGTACGTTTTTTATCCTTTAGATGACTGTATTGGGTACGCTTGGTTCCTTTCTGTTATTCATTTTATATGTATTCGGTTCTGGTAGAAATGTGCCTTCATCTTAATTTGGAGTGGTTTATATCATTATATATTTATGTATGGTGTAATGATTCTATATATTTTTTTCTGTACATATATGTTTGTATTCTTATCTAGTTGGGGTATAATTGACTCATTGAGTGGTTGGTTGGGGGTTATCAGCGGTTGGATGCTTGGTTGAAGCCTGTTGTTTAGATTTGGGCAACGTTTTGTGTTTTCCACCATTTATTTCATATGTATATAATATCTATAGGAATAGTATGGTACAATAATTTGGTAGTTGGCGGGTTGATGTATTTATTTCTTAGGATGCAGTAGCTTCGTTACGAGATTCTATCTACCTCATAACGCATTATCCCGTTTGAACCACATATATCGGTGTTACCATGTATCCGCATGTTGCAAATGGACCGTTATCATGCGTATGTAGACTGTTCGGGTTGTCTTATCTCTATTTGTTTTGTATAGAGAGTATCGGTTGGATACCCTATAGCGAGAGAAGCTGAACGATATGGATTCATTGTAAGTTATAATACTGCGTTATGTATACATAGTAATGATCTGTTGATATATGTTTAATTTGTATTGTTTTCAGAATTTTGAATGGTTATCTCATACAGTTAAAGGTATGCATCTTGCATGTAGCACAATATTTCAGGCATAATTGGTCGGTTATTGCTTCATTTTGGTATTTTTGTGTATATATATGACATTCTGTCACGATTAGGCCGTGGTTACTTTAGTTAAAGAAGATTTAATTTGACCTGTTTTGGACTGAGTTGGAGAATAATTTCATCAGAATTATATATACAATAGCGTGTTCGTGTAGAAGGATTCCACATCATTCACTATATGTTTCACCTCTGTTAATTAGTCACATGTCTTGGCAACTCATTCACGTTAGTTGTTTGGTTGGTCACACGCTATTTACTTTCTTGAACATCATGGCTTTTAATGTATGTTTTGGGTAAGGTAGAGAATTGATCTTCTTGCTCTATTATAGTTAGAGCGTTTTAGTATATTTCCTTCAGTTTTGTAAGTTCTCTGTGCAGTTTCCATCTTCGATGCAAGGTATTGATATTGTATACAATTATAGGAATATTAGGATATATTACGTTTGTGTCTGCAATGTGGAACATTATTTCAGGTATAATTTAGTTACATGTTGTATATTTTTAGTGTTTTATATATTTTTTTACATCAGTGTACAGTGTTTGACGTGGATATTATAGATACAGAATATTCGACTTATTACAACTTGGTCTTGTTGTTAGCTCATTGTATGTTTATTGTAGGGCCATACTTCAATGTTTGGGAGGAGTTAGTGAGCCTCCTAGGCAAATGTTCGTGGCGTTTACGTCTATTTGTATAAGTGCACCTGTTTACTCTGATGGATATCATAGTGTATAATAATTTTTAATGTTAATTAGAGTAGAGTAGAGAGTTACGTAGTTATTTTATTAGTGTTGTATGATTTTTTACACGATAATCATAGGAATGTATGTTTAAGAGGTGTAAATCCGTACTGCATCTATGAGGAATTTCATCATTGAACCCTAACAAGTGAGTAGTTTAACGTTTTAGAAGACGATTTACTGGATGGAGGGGTCCTGGTGTAGAGGCTGTTTACACTCTTTGGTACTCATTTGGACTTCATCCTTGTTCAACGTGAATTTGTAAGTTCTATTGGATGACGGTCTCAAGTTACATGGGTTTGTTAGAGAGGTTATGCGACAAGCTGCTGATCGTTGTAGGGATTTACTTAGGTCGTCAGTGAACAGATGCCCAGATTTGTATGGCAACACTATTCGAGACTCATGTCAGGCCCATTCTTGACATTTGTACCTGTATTTAGATTCTTGGTTATGTCCTGGATGTGACTGTGCTCGACGTTATTCAGAGGTGATGGGCTAAACAGATGCATGGTATGTCTGAGGTATTGTATCATGACTGGGTGTTACCTCTAAATTTGTTATATATCAGTGGTAGATTGCTGGTAAGTGACTTAGTAAAGCATTGTAGAATTCGTTTTTATGACACAGCGGGTTTTGATTTTGTCCTATTATATATATTATATCATAGTAAGGATTAGGATTTTTTTTCAGATTGAACGGGTATTGTAGCATTATTTCTTTATTACACATGAACTCTGTATTTGTTTTTCTGTCAGATGTTTTTTCCGTATGTTTTTTTGTGTTAGTACATGATCTAAGTCCTGTTTCAATTCACCTCAGGAGTTCAAGTACAGGATTATTCCACTTATATCCATTACAGGATCGGTAATGTACATCGGCATCATGTATTGATTTACCATACACATTCCATATTGGTGTAGGATTTATCATCTGGGGTATGGTAGGAAACACGTATATCATACTTAATCAATGTTGCTTAGACCATACTAGAGAATCTTATTTAGCTATTTTATTGTTGTTGTTATTGAATGATTTTGAACGGTTAACATAGGAATATAACTATATCAGGTATAAATTCGCCTAATTTCATGTACTGTTGGGTATAAATTAGCTTAACTTGATATAGTGGTCCAAACAATTGGTAGGTTTAACCTCTCGACATTGGATTTGGGTCCTATTTCAAGTAGTCTTGGAGAACTAGTATACCGGATTTGTGTAGAGTGTTAGTGTTAACGTTCTTCAATAATTTGTTGTACATCTCAATTAGGTTATTCGCCCGCATGTCTTTACTAGAAGCCTATTCCCTCAGGTCTATCTTTTATAAATGTATGTTAACCGTTTACAGTTTGTACAGTTAGAAATTATTGATTAATTCAGGCTTTATTATGAGATTTCGTTCCAATTCAGGATATCTGACTTAGTCGAGCATCCACAATATCCACTCAAGCACTTTCACTATAGGTTTGTAATGAAGAGGGGCCGTAAGCCTAACCCATCCTAACCTATCCTAACCTAATCTAACCAGGAATTAAATATTTTTTCCCGTTTTCATACCTAAGGTGTGTATATATATCTGCATTGATTTAAGCTTCATTCATATCAAATCTATCCACTTGGCTATATAGTTTTACCAATCTTTAGCAGATAGTGAACCTACATATAAATATTTTTTCACTTTGATTGTTACAAGTCCAGTAATACCTATTAGTTTCAAGTAATGTTAGGTGATCGCTCGCTAGTAGACCGCAGGGTTAAAAACGATTATGTACGCTTGCCGCATACTTCAGTGATTGTTATGGGTGATAGAGCGTTAGCAAGTTTTATGTACGGTTTTAACTGTTAGAATAGGATTTTTCGCTGTAATGCTGGATATGTTGCTCCTACCATTTTTCGTTGATTCTAACGAATGTTGATAATAACCACTCCAACATTTTACTACAGATCTGTGATGTAAGGTTCGCAGTTAACAAGATCTAGGTTATAAACCATGTATAAGATACATAACTAGCGAAATATACATTAATGCACGACAACATAGATCAAATATCAACGATTGCAAACGGGTTGACATACACTGCCAGATGTATTAATACCTAGGCAGCCTGACCAACTAGACCAATAATTGTATATTTGCATTCAAGTTTGATGGTTGTTTATGTTATTTAGTCATTTTGTATATGCGATTTACAAATCAAATCACTCTACATGGATCTATTTTACGTGGAGTGTTTTAATATCCTAAACCATGAACACACTTACACACATTTATACGTATACACAGGGTCGGTGCCGGTATATGCAGGCACAATGTAGGCGTCTACAGGGTCGGTGCTGCCATATGCCGGCACAACGGAGGCGTATACAGGGTTGATGCCGGCATATGCCGGCACAACGTAGGCATATTCAGGGTCAGTGCCGGCATATGCCGCCACAATGTTGGTGTATACAAGGGTTGAAGAAGGCATATGCCTGCATATGTCGGCATAATGTAGGCGTATACAGGGTTGATACTGTCATATGATGGCATAATGTAGGCGTATACAGGGTTGATGCCGGCATATGCCGGTAAAATGTAGGCGTATACAGGGGTCGATGCCGGCACAATTTAGACACATACACACATTTGTATTTATATACAGGGTCGGGTAACATATGTAGCAATATACCTCTGATCTGTTTTTTTGCCATTAGAACAAGGTCCCTTGCTTTTGTTACAAGATATTTAATGTGGATCAGCTTCACGTCATGTTAGGTTAAAAGAACTGATCATCCTAACCTAACCTAACCTATTCTAACGAAGAAATATGTATTATCGATCGAGATTTTTTGCTCACGAAGGATTTCTTCTGTGTTTCAGGATTTATGCATAACAAATATCTCCACTTGACTCAACTCTTTGATCTATCCTTTGCAGTTTTGATACACATTTCCAATTTTGATCTAGCAAATTTCATAAATTTTTCATATGTGAATTACATCGGTTATTTGATTGTTTTAGCTATTTTCATATGATTCATGATTTTTTGAAACAAATTTACTTCACTTTCACTCATTTTATTCACACCCATCAAAACCTAACCTAACCTAACCTTATGTATGGCATTCAGTCATTGATGTATACATATGAAGCACTCCACACGACTCGAAATGCCACTTCAACATATATGTTATTTATTTCGTTGTTACTCTCGACCCATATTAGTTAGCAAAAAGGCCCCATTCTCAAACTTAGATGGATGGAATTTTACAAGTAACTCATATTTGTTTCCAGCTTCACATAATCGGACACCTGGTCTCGCATTATGTTAAACTAATTTACTTCAATAGCTCCTGTCACTAAATCATTTGACGACTTGCACCTCTGACTTGCCTTTTCTTTCCAATGATTTTCATATTTGTGACGATGACTTCGTTTCAGATATCGCCACATATTACTGGTGGATTTATGTTCATTCAATTTTATTTCATTTATGCACATATTACAGACCCCTATAACCCCATCACTTGCAAGCAAACGGTGTCTCAAGCTATACCCTTCCTTGCACAACAGATCCACAAACTTGTCTGAACAAGATCTGATCAGACTCTGATTTATATCCTATCAATCTGTATCACATCTAGATCATTCACCCCCCAAGATAGGTTTATGGCAATGTTTAAATTTGTGATGAGCGACATTTTGAGCATCGTTTCATACCTTGAAACATATTATTCTTCTGATTTCGACAATTCAATGGAACCTCCGACTAACTGATTTGATGTATTTTATTGCAATTCATTGCTTAACCTTTGATTTTAGGATAACATAAACATTTAACAACGGATTTCCATGGTGTATTATTGTTTCCATTGGCATTATTTACAGACCTTGCTGGCATCATCAATACCATCTTCCTGATTTTTTGATTTGAAACAGCATGGTTCGTACATCCAACCATACGCATCATCTCAGTATTTCAGTTTCCTCTCAAAATCCTTCATATACTCTATCATATCTTTGATGAGAATACCTAAGGCTGTTCCGTTCCCCTGAGTCCACAAATGTATTGCTTCTTCGTCTTGAACCATAATTATTCGAAACTTCTCTTTTTCAAAGTCATTCTGCTCTTCATCATTGAGAAATTGTTGCATACGATCCAGAGTTTCTTTTGTTTGCTACCTCAGCTTTATTACAGTCATGAGGATGATTTTCCACTTCGATCATATCAATTTCGAGATTTGCTATCATATTACCCTTGAACTTTGTTACATACGACTGCAACGCGTCGACATAAGTTACTTAAAGCCAACTTCCTATTTCCTTAATCCAAATATGAATGATATTTCCCACTCTTTTGATTCGTGTTTTACCCATTCTGAGATAACTGGTCTTTTCAACACTAGTCAATATATGTTCGATCCGACTCATATCATCTTCGAAAATTTCTTCTTCCATGACACGTAAACTAATTTTTGCCACGTGAACATTTATTGTTGTTTATTTGAAGACAAGTCGTCCTGCTCCACTTACACTCAACGATATACTGATTCCAATCTCGGTATACAGCTAGCTAATTTAAGTTGATTACATCTTGTTTTTAATAGAACATTGGGCCTAACATTGCTCGCCTAGGTCAACTGTGTATGTATGTGTATAGGGTTGTGTACGTATGTGCATGTGAATGTTCAAGCAGATGTACGTGACTAATGAGTTGAAAAAATGTATAACAAAAAATTAAAATTCAAAATTACAATAAAGTTTCAAATTTTCGAGGGATAATACCTTCTTAAGTAACCAAGTACGAGCGCTACGCAAGGTCGGCCTTGGTACGATCCGCGAGCCAGGCATCGATTGAGGTGATGGTAAGCGACCTGACGGCGTTACAGTCTTCCCCTTCTTTAGAGGGAAAAACCTTTGCTGGGATTGCACCTGCGTGGACACCGCGACGAGTCACTTGCCTGGCACTTCTTTAGAGGCTGGCAGGGCGGCCAACGCGGATGAGAACAAAAAAAGAAATAAGTATCAATCTCTTCGTGACCGCTACCTTTTTGAGCCCTTGGCTATCGAGACGACCGGCGTTATAGGCAAACCAGCAGCCTCCTGATCCGCGACATCGGCCGACGGTTTTCTGCCGCCTCTGGGGACCCTCACGAAACGTTCTGGTTGAAACAGAGGCTAGGACTGGCTGTGCAACGTGGCAACGCTCTGAGTGTACAAATAACATGTAAGCCTATCAATTCGGGGAGTTATAGATCGGATCTTTGTTAAGGTAGAGGGGGTAGGCCGTTACTCCAGCAGGGTTGGAGGCGGTAGTAGTATGGTTGGATGCCACAACTTCTGGCGAGCGTTGGGGCCAGGGGTCTCCCTACTCTTTGGGGGCCTTAGGAAGTAAATGGTGGAGGCATCTTCCCGGGGCCTTCGGACCCCTTAAAAAAAAAGAAAAAGAAAAAAAAAGCTCTTTCGTCGTGACATGTTTCATGGAGCTGTGCTCCCATGTTTAGCTAGGAAGGTAAGATGCCTCCCAACCGTTCATACTAAGCTCCAATAACCAAGCTCTTTCGTCCTGACATGTTGCATGAAGCTGTGTTCCTATGTTTAGCTAGGAAGCTAAGATGGCTCCCTACCGTTCATACTAAGCCTCAATAACCAAGTTACAAGATCTCATCATGTCACTATACTTACTTTATATTTGTGTATAACTTCATTGTTACACAGAAATAACATACCACTCGTGTACGAATAAACTTTATAATTATTTTTTGTATAATGAAATCCTCTGTTTGTTTCGTGCTATGTCAGTGGCTCTCTGAATCAAATAGACCCACCCATACCATCGCATTTTCTGCTACCCAGTGAATTAGGCTCTACATCTAGATTAATAATTGTCACTCAAACCAATTGTTACACAAAAGATCCCAATTTCAGATCGCAACACCTTATGCCAGCGATATACAGTGTATATTTATAGAGCACTGTTAAATCACCCTGATAGCTCTTTCCTTGTGACATGTGTCGGAAAGAGCCGTGTTCCTTTGTTCGACTAGGAAAGAAAGATGCCTCCCTACCGTTCGTTCATACACAGCCCCAGATACTCAGTTAAAAGTGCTTAGCTTCCCATTGTACCTATTTTTGATTTAGTGTGTATAACTTTAATGCTTCCTTATGTGTATGAATAAACTTTTTTAGTTTTTTTTTTATTATGCAGTTATCACTTCAATAGACTGACTTGGCTCTGTAACCTCTCGAAACTTTGAAATTTTATTGAAATTTAGATTTTCTATTCATTTTATACATTTTTTTCAACTCATGCACACGTACACAGCCCTATACACATACATACATACACAGTTGATGACCAAGGCGAGCAATGTTAGGCCCACTGTTTTGCGAAAAACAACATCTAATCAACTTTTTTTAGTTAGGTGCATACCGAGATTGGAATCAGTATCTAGTTGAACATACATCCTTATGATTATCGTGGAAAAAAATGAGACAACAATAATAAAATGACTACGTAAGACTGTACTCTGCTATAATTAACATTAAAAATTGTAATACACTAGGGTATCCATCATGGTAAATCGGTCTACTTGTACAAATAAACGTGAACTCAACGAGCTTTTGACTAGGGGACTCTCTAACTTCTCCTAAACATTGAAGTATGGCTCTAGTGAAAGAATGTTCGACATTGCAGATACATACGTAATATATCCTAGTATTCATATAATTGTATAAAAAACCAATACCTTGCATCGACGATGGAAACTGTAAAGAGAACATACAAAACTGAATGAAATATACCAAAACGCTCGAGTTATAATGAAGCAAGAAGATCAATTCTCTACCTTACCCGAAACGTACATTAAAAACCATGATGTACGAGAAAAAAAATTGCTTGTAACCAACCAAACAACTAACGTGAATAAGTTGTCAATACATGCGACAATTTCACATAACTGAAACATATAGTAAATTATGTGGAATTCTTCTACACGAGCAAGCTATTGTTGGGAGAATTCTGATGAACTCATTCTCCAATTCAGTTCAAAACAGGGGTAAATTCAATCTTCTTTAATTAAAGTAACCACCGCCTAACTGTAACAGAGTGTCATATATATACATATAAATACCAAAATTAAGCAAGAACCGACCAATAATGCCTGAAAGATTGTGCTACATGGAAGATGCAAACCTAAAATATCCTCAAAATTCCAAAATTTCCATGAGAGAACTACTTAAAATTTCGAAAACAATTCAAATTCAACATATATCAGCCGATCATTACTAAGTATACATAACACATTATGATAAATTACAATAAATCCATATCGTTCAGCTACTCTCGCTATAGGGCATCCAACCGATACTCGCTATACAGAAAAATATCGAGATAAGACTGCCCGAACAGTCCACGTACGCTTGATAACTGTTCATTTGCAACATGCGGATACATGGTAACACCGATATATTTCGTTCAAAATTGGATAATGCGTTATGGGGTAGATAGATTCTCGTAACGAAGCTACTGCATTCTAAGAAATATACACATCAGCCCGCCAACTACCAAACAATTGTATCATACTATTCATACAGATATTATATACATATGATATGAATAGATGGAAAACACGAAACGTTGCCCCAAATCCAACCAACAGGCTTTAACCAAGCATCCAACCTCTAACAACCCACCAACCCACCACTGAATGAGTCAATTATACCCCAACTTGATAAGAATATAACCATTTATGTGCAGAAAAAAATATATAGAATCTTTGAACCAGATCTAAATATATAATGATATAAACACTGAAACATAGCGATCATGCCACAGAAATTACTGATAAGATGAAGAACATGTATGAGTAGCCTCACCTAATTTTCCTAAGCGCATCCAACTTATTGCCTAGATGGTCCCGACACCCCCTCCACTCTCCAAAATGAGATGAAGGCATATTCCTACCAGAACCGAATAAACATAAATGAATAACAGAGAGCAACCAAGCGTACCACAATACAGTCATCTAAAGGATAAAAAACGTATATACATCCAATAAACATCAAAATACAATGAAATAGAAATGTACATAACCGTAAAAACTTTCCAAATATATATTCGAAAGCAGAGGGCGAAAGCCCACCCGTCACCCGTTAGCCTGCTAAAAACAGTTGCGGTCCCGCCCTATCTTCGCGCCGTTGAAATGTTTTGCGCGAACTCCCGTAGACCGGACAAAATCCGCGCCGTGCAGTACATAGGAAGTACTCATATGGCCTGAGGTGTGCTGCAGCGATGCCGTGCTTTTGGTGTTGTGCGATGATTGTAAATTCATCCACTTAACTGATGTAGGTGTTAGCTTGTTGTGTGTGAACAGGTCGTGCATGACGACGTTGAAGAGTGAAAGAGAAATGACGAAGCAATGATGAACTTAATTGGAGAAATAGCGTGTTCGAGGTGACTTGTTATTGTAGGCTTTGTACGCATGGCAGCAAGAGAGGAAATTAGCAAGCCATTGAGCTTCTAATTAACGTGAGACTGAGATCAGATTGCTCGTTGTTCAAAGTCCGTTCAATCTCTGTATGAACGGAGTGGCCAAGGACGTGAACGCAAATGTATTGGGTCGTGGATTTGAGTTGTTATAGGAGCAAATAGTCGAATATGTCAGTCGAGCAATTTGCTGATTGCGAATTATACGACACTGGTGGAAGATTCGGTAAAGAAATTGTGCTAGCTATTATTGGAGTTTGATCGAGTGTGTAAGAGAAGGCAACTACAAGTTGATGCTGGTGAAAGTAAAGTAATTAGATATTCGAGGAAAAAAAACGAACAGAATCACTCCTTGCCGTAATCGAGAATTATTTTCGAAAGTCACGTGTTTTTTAGTACCTGGGGAAAAAACCGAACTAGTGGAAACAAAGGTGAAATCTAGAGTGTGGGAAGGTTGTATGTGTTGGGTGCACTAAAGAGTGTACTTCGCTGTTGAACGATGGGTATGAGAGGACAGAGAGCATTAGATTTGATGTTTTCGAGATTAATCTTGAGAAGCAGGACCAGAGTGACGATGAGGTATAGGGTCAATAATGACGTTGTTCGAATAATTATTAGAACCGGGGTGTTTATGAAGTTGAAGACAGAATAGATTCACGTGTTCTGCGGTGGTTGGGAAACATGGTGGAAATGGAAGATTGGAATTAGGGAAAGAAGTTGACCCAAGTGTTGGTAGATGTCACTCATTATTTGTGTTATGTTACATGCTTGTTATTTTCCAACCTGTCATTAAACCTAAATTATTTTGAAATCCTCATTTCTTCAAATGATCCAATCCCTTGAATAAAAATATAACGCAAATAACAGATATATATCATGGTGGTAATACATTTCAAATCGGAACTGAATCTCCTACGGCAAGAACAACAGTTTGTGCCGCGTGAATCACGAAACTTTTTAACTCAAGTCATATATAGAATACCAACATTTGATTTACCTATGAATATTTGTTTATTTACAATAAGCAATACAAAGTGGGATACACGGAGGAACAGACGAATGTATGGACGCCTCAGATACTTGTTTAATCAAGCCGTTGCACTAATTATAAGATATATTCCATTGATCCCGCAAGATTTTCGGTCAACAAAGTATCATGCCTCTTCCGGTACGCATTTTTGCCCTTCGCTGTAGAGCGGTATCTCCGCTAACAAATTTTGTGCTACGGTTGCAACGAATATTTGTCGCCTGTTGTGGGTTATGGGATTTCCACGAGCTCGCGTTTCATCTTGCTCGTTTCTAGTAATTATTTTTGCTCAAATATTTTTCAATATGATACGAATCGAGTGTTATAGATACGGCAAATATATTCTATTAGATATTTAGACCGAGAAGTATCCTTACATCGGCAGGTACACAATGATGCCCTTTACGATGGAACTGGAGCTACGATTACTAATATGTAGACACCATTGTAATTTTTCACTACATACAGAAGGCATGAACAGCGCTTGAATGTTCGGATTTTCACAAAACAATTTAATGTATCACGAAAACGAAGCCACAGGCCAGGAAGTCGAAAATAAAGTTTATGAACAAAAAATAGCAGCGGAATAACTAATACTGCGCATTGCCTTTGGAAGGTGGCACCTTGACAGCTTCTGTTGGGGTGACTTGAATAGAAAAATAGAGAAGAAAATATATGAATCACAAAATTTATTATTATAAATTTGATGGTGACTCAAAGGTACCCAATTTTGAAAGAGTCTTAATGTAGTGTCGAGGAGGGTTTGTTTCTAGTGCGAGTGTCGAGGAGGGTTTGTTTCTAGTGCGTGATGTGTTTTGTTTACGTGCTAGGATGAGTATTGTCATGTGCATTTGCTTTAATGCCAACTACTGCATCTTTAACGTTGCAGAAAAAGTCATAGAGATGAAAACCTTTGCTGGGGATTCATTTTCTTTTGTTCAAAATGCGTTAATATTTGGGATCGAGATTTATTATAATTTTTTACAATTTCTCGAGTTATTACAAGTATCCTATCATTGCACGTAGCAAATCGGTTGATCACCAAAGATAGACGTGCATACAAGTTCTGTTGTAGCAGAATACACTTCACTGTTCAGTAGATTGAGTTTCGGCCCTTCCTTGTTACATAACATTGCTCCTGCGTACAGTTCATTAACGTGTTTCGTGATTGAGCTCGACCGTTTAACGAATCTGTTATTAAATACGTGACTGATGTCGTCGAATTTCCACTTTGAAAATTGTATAATGTCAGATTAAAATGAACTACTCATTCATAAACTATTGTTGGTTTCATGATTTTGCAACCTTCAATTTTTTTAAATAGCACAAATAACTTAAGGAACAAGGTACTGACCATAAACTTAGACTCCGTTTGGCGTGGTTAGCGTTAAAGTCTACGAGTGCCAATTTGTGCCCATAATTCACCCTAGGCAGAAATATTGTGTGATAAACATTGCTTCCTATCACACAACCTTCAATCACCGAAATACTGACACTGACGCTGCAACAACTCAAGAAGAAACAGATGTAGCAAAATTTACATTTATTTCTGTTCGGGTTTGAGTTGAGAGTCTCCTGAAAATTAAATTTAGATTTGATTTTGAGGAAGGTACCATCACAAGAAACCTGGACATTCACAGATATTTGATCATTCTTTTTTGGTTGCGTTCGGCCCGACGCGAGTTTGTGGATGACTTCCTGTTCATACGAAAAATTAACCAATGTACCAGAAATCCCATGACGACTCATTCCATCCATTTAACTAGATGATATTACTAAGTTCTTATTGGTTCACTCTCCTGTACTAACTTCAAAAATCGGATATATTTTCAGATGATTGTATTTTTGGTCGAAGCATGCTTGTTGTGTACTTTAATATAGATGTTTGTAGTAGGTAAGTTGTAGGCAGTTTCTATTGATACAACAGTATAATAAACGTCGCTACTCTATTTAATTGGTAAAGGGGGATATTTTAGGACACTCACATTTATATATTTTGTTGCTTACCTAATTGAATGATGTTTTCTACGTATACCGTCACTTTTTCTTGGATAATACATCATCCAAAAAAAAGATGGGAAGATTGAGAGTGTTTTACAGTGGTTTAGTCCTCCTATTGCAAAACAAGGCGAGCCCCTCTATTTAGCAGTGTTTGTATGTTGGTGTGAGCGGTAACGAGTAAATACGTAGCTTCGTTAGTCATTTAAAGATGATGGCCACAATGTTACTGCCTATGGAAAGTGCCAACCGACGCATCAACACTTACTTAAATTTGTTCACTACCCAGACCTTCGGTCACCTAACACTTAATAATATCTTGAGCTCATCTTTGGAGGGCAATTTTGTAGGATGTAGTGTGCCTGATATTGAGGATCACAGTCAGTGGTCAATACTTCGCACACGTGTATAATATTTTCTACTAATTTTAAAATCGAAAGCAAATTTCAAGTATTGCTTGTTTTATTACTATCTTCCGGGTTTTCACGAGGATTCTGCCACTGTTTGCCGGTACTAATTTGATTAGAACTGTCATTTGCCTCATGTTCTATGCGCTGGAAACCACGCGTGCATGGTGCAAGCGGTAGCTGATCCCCTCGCGGTAGTGAAATCTTTTTAAGATCAACATAGGCCATCCTCGTTAAAATCCAACCAAAACACTAAAACATTGATAATCACTTCTTCCTAACAACATCATCGATATTTTTAGGAGCTTCCGGTGAACAGATGAGCATTAGTTCTTGGTAATTTTTGTAGGGATGAGTAATCTTAGATGTGAAACTTCTCGGATACTCACTCACCAGGAAGTAGATGACTTGAATCTGAGTCTCAGAACTGATCTCAAACTGAGGAACAAGACTACATTACACCACACCAGAGAAATGCAGCGGGCCAGCTTTGGCCCTGCAACGTGCATTGACTACGAAGAGACAGCCACTATGACCTGATTCCCATTACCCTAGTATATAACGGTACCTGCTACCATGCAGTCGCATCACATCACCTTGACAGGCTTTAGAAAGCACGTCGGCCACTGAGAAGGCTTAAGAGTGCCGTCAGTTGTGTGGTGTCGTGTGTTGGATTGATTTCTGAACCAGAAGGGAATCGAATGAAAACAAGAACTTCTATGTTTATCAACATGAAACTGGTAAGCAAACACTCCATG
>SDVV010007931.1:0-17489 GCA_016164225.1 Gammarus roeselii | reverse complement strand
TAGTACAGCAGTGCTCGCACAACACGCATTAGTACAGCAGTGCTCGCATAACACACATTAGTACAGCAGTGCTCGCACAACACGCTATAGTACAGCAGTGCTCGCACAACACGCATTAGTACAGCAGTGCTCGCATAACACACATTAGTACAGCAGTGCTCGCACAACACGCTATAGTACAGCAGTGCTCGCACAACACGCATTAGTACAGCAGTGCTCGCATAACACACACTGGTACAGCGTAAGTTCCCGCAAGACACACTGGTGATGCGGATGCGTATGTTCGCTTAGAAGACAATGATGCGTCGAACGCTCGCACAAGACACAAGGGCGCCGTACCTGCTCCCAGAGCAAATAAATAAGGCAGTTTTCGATCGCGCAAAATACAATGGTGCAGCCACCTGCTCGATCAGCTTATACTGAGGTAGGGCATGGTAGTCACAACTCACAATGGTGCAGCACGTGCTCGCACAGCTTATAGTGGGGTAGGACATGCTAGCTACAACTCACAATGGTGCAGCACCTGCTCGCACAGCTTATACTGAGGTAGGGCATGCTAGTCACAACTCACAATGGTGCAGCACAGGCTCGCACTGCTTATACTGAGGTAGGGCATGCTAGCCACAACTCACAATGGTGCAGCACGTGCTCGTACATCTTATACTGAGGTAGGGCATGCTAGCCACAACTCACAATGGTGCAGCACCTGCTCGCACCGCTTATGCTGAGGTAGGGCATGCTAGCCACAACTCACAATGGTGCAGCACCTTCTCGCACCGCTTATGCTGAGGTAGGGCATGCTAGTCACAACTCACAATGGTGCAGCACGTGCTCGCACCGCTTATGCTGAGGTAGGGCATGCTAGCCACAACTCACAATGGTGCAGCACAGGCTCGCACCGCTTATACTGAGGTAGGGCATGCTAGTCACAACTCACAATGGTGCAGCACAGGCTCGCACCGCTTATACTGAGGTAGGGCATGCTAGTCACAACTCACAATGGTGTAGCACGTGCTCACACAGTTTATACTGAGGTAGGGCATGCTAGTCACAACTCACAATGGTGTAGCATCTGTTTGCATATCACATAAATGCAGCAGCGTATGCTCGCACAACATAAAATGGTGCAGCGCGTGCTCGCACAGTTTATATTGAGGTAGAGCATGCCAGCCACAACTCACAATGGTGCAGCACGTGCTCGCACAGCTCATACTGAGGGAGGGCATGCTAGTCACAACTCTCAATTTTGCAGCGCATGCTCGCACAGCTTATACTGAGGTAGTGCATGCTAGTCACAACTCACAATGGTGAAGCCCGTGCTCACACAGTTTATACTGAGGTGGGGCATGCCAGCCACAACTCACAATGGTGTAGCGTCTGTTCGCATTTCACATAAATGCGGCAGCGTATGCTCGCACAACATACAATGGTGCAGCACGTGTTCGAACAGCATACACTAAGATAGCGTATGCACGTGCTAGCACAGCATATACTGAGTTAGCATATGCTCGCACAGCACACAATGGTGCAGCATTTGCTTGCATACGACACAATGGTATCACGTATCATCGCAATAAACACAATGATGCAGAGCATGCATGAACAATTCAAGGGTACAGCACGTGTCTGCACACCACGCAATGGTACAACATACGGTCAGGGGAAACACAATGATACAGCACGTGTCTGCACACCACGCAATGGTACAGCATACTGACAGGGGAAACACAATGGTACAGCACGTGTCTGCACACCACGCAATGGTACAGCATACGGTCAGGTGAAATACAATGGTACAGCACGTGTCTGCACACCACGCAATGGTACAGCATACGGTCAGGGGAAACACAATGGTACAGCACGTGTCTACACACCACGCAATGGTACAGCATACTGTCAGGGGAAACACAATGGTACAGCACGTGTCTGCACACCACGCAATGGTACAGCATACGGTCAGGTGAAACACAATGGTACAAATATGCATGAACAAAACAGGATGAAATAGTACAACCTTATCCCGTCACACAAAATAGCCAGATCCATACCACCCCGCGTACTTCCAGCCTGATTGCACTCCGTTGAGATGCGGGGATGTTATTCTCTACAACTCCGTAAGATTTTTGAAAGCTTGGTTTTTTGAGAGGGATGTAAAATTAAAGAGAAATAAAATTCACGTTGTTCTGCGACGTGCGTTTTCGAATTATTAATGAACTATTTTTTTTGTGATATAGCTCCCTCCGCGATTGATGATGTAGAACTTTATTTAGAGAAAAAAATGTTAATAGAAGTCAGTTTTTATTTAATATTATTTAAATTTAACTAAAGTAGACTTTGTTGTTATTCATTTGGAACTTAATTTCAACATTATCTCTATTACCGATTCGTTTATTCAAAGATAAACATATTATAATGTTAAAAGTGTGTGAAATTACGGTATTAGACTGGAACTTGTTGATCCCTCGGATTCGTATATTTCTGGCATTATTTATTTGAAAAATGCAATGACAAGTCATCATTTTAATGATGAGCACGAAAAAATTCATTAGGACTAATATGTTCGTCTATAACTTTTTTTATGATCAACTATTTTGGATTCAGCACCATGGAATATAGTAGATGGTGGTATCAATTTCCAAAATATCAATTACAAAATACCGAACCAGGTGGGCAAGCATATTTTCTCCCACGAGAAGTAAAATTTACAAATGTTCAGCTGCGTAAACCTTGAGATGAACCCCTACGAGACACATTACGAGAGCTCGAGTATGTTATAGAACTCTTTTATAATTATCTCATAGCGATTTCCTAAGAGAACAAGTTTGGTGGCAATCAGTCAGTCATTGAAAAAAATTCCAACCAGGAAATTTCGAAAAAAAATTATGTAACGTAGTTCATTATTGAACATATACCAACGTCAATAATTTTTGCTCCACTCATTCATATCACATAAGCGCAATGATTAAAACGTGTAACCAAACGTGGTATTTCCTAGTTTGCTCTAGGTAAACACCAGTAATGGTCACCCTCCGACTGAGTGAGCACTAAGATATAGAACACAATAGGATAGGGCGAAGCCCCAAGAATGTGTTCACACCATGACTCAGGAAACAATGATCTGGTAAACACCAGAATTGGGAACGCACTATGATTGGGAAAATTCCAGGACTGGGTAAACAGCAGAATTGGGTACTCAAGAGGATTGGGTGCCGACTAGAATTTGACCCACACCAGGATGTGGTATACACCAGTAAGGGAACTTTCATGTAATTTGATACACACCAAGATAAAATACACACCAGGATTGACGTCACAACATGTTGTATTGACGGTGACCATGATTGGGTAGTTACAAAAATTGATTGATTGGTTAGAAGCCACGATATGCAACAGACGAGGGTTGGACGCTCGTTCGAATTCTTAAAGATCACTTATGACAAAAAGATTCCGTCACCTTCCATTGGCGATTTCATTTTCACCTATGGGTTATTGTCGAATATATGACCGTTTCACTGCTGATAAGAGAGAGCATTTACTTTATTTATTTTGAGTGCATATCCCTCTTCCTTTATAGATGAACAATTAATTGATGAAGACTTTTTGTATTTTTTTAGATTTTTGCGCTTACATGGTGGGTTGCAGCGTAGCTGCCACCTGATAGCAATGTTTTACCCTCGGCGTTTGTGGGCTGGCCTTTAAACATTTAAGAGACCGGCCAGAATGTCTCACTCGGGGTCAGGTAGGCTAGAACCAACAACCTGAAGCTCCCATTGGAAGTCTGTTGTGAGGAGAGCCCGACACGCTACCCATTCGTCCACCGAGCAGGGTAAAACGTTTATAATTCCCATTTGTGGATCAATCAGTCCAGCTACCGCGGGATGTTATTTAGGATTGCAAATTTTTTGTGCCCGGAATGAATTATAATTAAGAGCACATACATGCTACTCGTTGTTTGAGGCTCAGCTGGTATCGTTACTTCCATGTTTAGGCACAATATTTATACCAGGCAACGCCTCCAAACGCTGGAGGAGTGAATGACGCACTTGTCCCACCACTGTCTCCCAACCTGTCTGCTCTGGGGGTGCTAATAGCGTAATGCTAGCATCACTTCTTCGCCTGTCTTCTCTGGGGGGTTGTGGCGCACTTGACCCCTCAGTTTGTCGACAGTGTGCTCTATAAGGGCGCTAACAGCGCTCTAGTCCTCGCACTGCTCTCCGCCTATCGGCTCTAGGACGCCAATTTCACACCAGTTCCTTATTGTTGATAACAAAAAATAGTAATATATTTTCTCACTTCCACGCGTCATCACAAAGTTGGTTTCAATAAATCCGTTGTTAATACAACAATAAAACTTGAAACATAACAGAATAACAATTACGTTTCGTACCTGTCATATCAGCATAGATAATAAACCCATTTCAACACCCGTAAACCCATACCCACATCTCTGTAAAGAGTATGATTCTCCCCTTAGAGTGACGTCCTTCAATCCGATTAGTGGGTGGACACATCAGTACTTGGTCCTTTGGCAGGGACAATATTTTATAGTTACTGCTAGACCTGTGCAACTGATCACCAACATTGGCCATCATTTGATCATCAACAGGGGCCATATCTTAAAACCATCGGGGGCTGCAAATTGCTCCGCAACTGGGTTGCGGACATTTTCTGGACACGAAGCACATACACCGAGCACAATTTGAGAGCTGATTGTCATAGTGTTTGGGTGTAGCACTCACTGATGTGCAATAGTGTCTACTGAGGGGAATTGCAGGTTTACAGTATTTTGAACAGAATGTAGAGGATGAGAGCATAATTATAAATATATCAACAGCTTCAATATTCAGCGTCCTAAAAATGCATCTTGTTGAGATGACAATACGGTTGGAAGATTCTTTTTCGGGCATTCAAAATTAAGACGTGCTTCAATCTAAGAATGTTGTTGGGTCTGGTATACGACCTAAAGTAGGAGACTCAACTAATCATCTGTCAAGGCTATTTTGCAATTGGTTTAGTTTTGACACTTAATTAAGTTCCAACGAATTTACAGCAAATAAGACACGAATTTATAAGTACGAGAATGACTCCATCAGTATCGGATTAGAACTGATCAAAGATTTCAGACAAGGATTAACCGGGTAGTTTTAAAAATACCTCTATAATTCACGTTCGGCCCCAAGGGGCATTTGCTAACGAAGGTGGCTTGCAGGAACTGTCTGTAAATGCGGTAAAGCTTATTATAAGTCATGTAACATGCTAATGACTTGGAAGACATTTTGACATGATCATAAATTGTCATCATGAGATTCACTTTCCAAAATGTGTAATGTTCAACTGCGGGAGAACACAAAATAAATTGCAGTAAATCCTCGTGAACAGAAGAAAGTGTATTCACGTACACTCATCATCTCTACGTTTGGAACGCATGCTTGCAAGGCAAGGGTTCATCAAATACAATCGCGTTTAGGCTCCGTAGGAAAACAATAGTTGATACAAAAAAATTGTCACCGAGACCAGTAACACATCAGCCCAAATCACTCACCGCCAAACACCGCTTGCCAAGTGCACGAGGGAGTCGGTTTGTCTGATCTAAACAACGGACAATGATTTCTTTATTAGATGCAATATTGAGTTACTCAGCTATATCAACGATGAGCAGTCGAGGCGAGAGGGGACTGCAATTCAACTATTGATGAAGCAAGAAACATAAATCCATACATCAGCTTGGCATGCATCGTTTTTGGGGTGATTACTATATCGTATGCTACCCAATCCTATTTTGTAATCACCCAATCTGAACTTGACGTAAAAAATATGATAATCTCCATTGCCTTTATCGCACAAGTTCGATGGCCGAGCGTGTAGCGTGTCGGCCTCTCCCCACAATAGACTTTCCATTGAAGGCTGAGAATAGAAGGTTCGTGTAAGCCTGACCACGACGGGGGACGTTCTGGTCAGTCTCCTAAATCATGGAAGCCGTGGCCGATAAAGGATGGCAGTGCTGTCTGGTGAGGGCAAGTTGCCATCTGTTGTGTGACTAGGGAAAGTACAACGCTTGAACTTGACAGTCAGAAAATTTGTGCTTCTCCAAATTTTCCCCCCAAAAAATACGTACGAAGAAATTTACAAACCAATGCACTTCCATATACCCCTTGTAATTTTATGTGGACGCCTGCAGGTGGCGTTTACGGGGGCCGCTCGTTAACATACGTTATCAGGTGATCCTACGAATTATGGGCACCCGTAGTCGAAACGGAACTCTGCGCTCGAGTTCTCAACCTCAATTCTCATTAAAAATATTGGATAGGCATTTGATAGGCGTTCATTTGAGAGCATTTTCTAGCATGGTTAGAATGAAAACCTATTTCACCTCAGTACATTCAAGCAGGAAAGTTGATCGGGTTGCGAAAGATATAGGCTACCAATTGTATTCGGTTCTGAACATTATGCTGCTGGTGAACAGACAACGGCCTCAAGCGATGACTGACTTCACGAATTGTATCGAATATGATCGCTCACGTGCCCACCCGAAACTCATTTAGCCACGTGACACGATCACGCAATTCGCGAGGTTTTGCGCAAACATTTTTTTTTCACTTTTTTTTTCACTTTGCGCAAAGTTCCAGTTACAATTAAATTAAAATTAACTACTGTACTGCCTACCCCTTCACCCACATTTTTTTAGACCTTATCAGTCATAGCCCCGCAAATAATATTTTAAATCGTTTGTAATGTACTTCAAGGACATAGTATATACTTGTGGAGCTTAAACATTCTGCAGTATTATCGACGGGCAGTGGGGAGTAAGGCAGCGCACAACGGCTTGAACAATTTGATCCAATCAAGTCTCAATGCGTCCTCTTATGAGCAGTGGCCTTTACAATTGCAGGGTTTTCCTCTAAGAGCTGTCATGCAAGAAATGTTTGGACATCTCCATTACCTGTGACTCTGACTTAGCCGCACTGGAAGGAGCCCACAGTGGTAAAAAGCGTCACTGGCAGACGGTAATTCATGCAGAAGGCCACAGTTGTAGAGGACAGAAAGGGAGAAGGCAAAAAGTGGTAGAAGGCCACGGTTGCAGAAGGCCACTATAGTAGAAGGTCACACGGATTGTAGGCCACACTGACAGAAGGCCAGACTGGTAGAAAGTCACACTGTTTTAGGTCACAGAGCTACGAGGTAACAAAAGCATGAGGCCACAAAAGAATGCGGCCACAATTTTGTAAGGCCACAATGGTATGAGGCCTCAATGGCATGAGGCCAAAAGGTTTTAGGCCGCACAGGTATGAGGCCGAGCTGGAATGAGGCTACCCAGGTACAAGAGCACTGGAAAAGCCCGACGAGAAGGCCACGCCGGTAAAATGGACGGAAATATTTACTATAACAAATAAAGATTATGAAATTTACAATAACCCAGGTTATAACGCGACCCAAGCCTTCAATCTTATCTCCTCTGCCTGTCTCGAACCCACTGTCGCTTTCTTGGTTGTACGATGTAGAGACAGTCAGCTCTCCCGGTGAAACAATGAATAAATTGTACAGCTCAGAATTTATTCAGATTTGGACGTGATAGTATAGTAGCGGAAAAACTTGATTTTAGAAAGACGAAAGCCTAAAAGTTACATTACCAGTCGAATAATATGGATCAGCAATGGATATTCTAATTTACTTAAATTTTGCGCAAAACAACAAATAAGCGACAATTCAGTTTGGCAACACAATTATCATTAACATTCATCTGAGCTACCTTTGGGAACTCGTTGCTAAAAGGCGTATACAAGCTCAGGAATTGGTTATTGATATATTAGCTTTGTTGGTGAAACTATCTACTTCGAAAAATCAAATGATTCATAGTGTTTTATTTTTCAAACAACCTTTTCTGATTTAAGTTAAAACTGTATACTATATGCGGATTTACATGCTAAACAGACAATACACAAGCATTTCTCGCAGAAATTAGTATTAAAAAAGTTAACACCCTCCGAAGTTTGAACTATAACTTTTGCTACTCACTACGTGGTATCTTCACGCGTTTACAAATTCAATTATTTATTTCACATGTAAGTCTTTTTAATATTTCTGGTACACGACAGAGAAAATTGTTTTCTGTAAGTACCAAAAAACAATTGCATTTAAGTATTGCGGTATCTCAACAGTACGCTATTGAATTGAAAATATAATCTTTTAGCAACAGATTATTAAATACATAAAATATAAAGCTAGCAGGCAATTGAATGTAATCTAATAATATGAGTTATACACGTTTAGGAGAATTGAATTTATTCTCGAGCCCTCATTATGCCGATAACAAAAGAACAGAGTGTTTTTGACGGTTTAATTCGGTTTAATCCTAAACCGAATTAAAAGTTTGAAGCAAGCTCAAAATTCTTTCGTTAAAAAAATTCTCAGAATATCTTTGCCAACTAAACGTAAAATTAGGAAAAATAATCAAAAATTCAACGTAAATTAATCTGTCAGCAATTTTAACAATGGCCACTCGGGTCGGCAGATCCCATTAGTACAGCAATATTTGAAAAGAAATCCCAGTACGACTGTAACGCTCGTCATTTTATCGGATAGTTCACAGAAAGTCGAATTTTTATTACCTCAAAAATAAGATAAGGAATCAACTCCCCATTTACGTTTCACCGCAGCGTGTAAGATTTGCTTTTGAAGGGCCAGGCAGATTATCTGAACAGTCAGTGATTGCATGGATGGTTTGATTAACAGACTGAAACCCCGCTATTATTAAGCAAAAAAAATCTCCAGCCCTCAAATAACGTCTACGAAAATGTATGATGTGAGCGAAAACGTTCTCTCTCGACAGGACTCATTGGTCATGGCGTGTTCATTGGTCTCATTCTCTGGTGGGATATTTTAAATATGAAAAATATCTAGAAATGAGAGAGAAATAAATAATTTTACAAATAACCATTATTTATGGTAAGCGATTTGACTAATGTTAATGGCAGCAGAAATGGGCGGAAGCACACAGAAAACACACCATGAAAGAACTTCTGCTGGCTACAAATAAAGTCACTAACTTTAGATTAGCCAACTTTGATGGCTTAAGAGAGTCAATGGCGAGAGCTCATATAACATTGGACGTGACAACGAACAATAACAAGTTTACACACGATACATAGAAAGGAGGAAACGTGCACACTAAACTTGAGTGTCACCAGAGCCAATTAGACTCGAACAAAATTCTCGATTGCTCAGAAAAGTGGCAAATAAAATTTGATGTAGACACATGTAATGTTATGCACATAGGTCCTCATCACCTTAAGCACTAATATCCAATGCCCGAAAAGAAGGTCTCCATAGATTAAAATAATTTATATTAAATTGGAAAATTATCAACGTAGAGTTATTAAAACTTATCCTTTCGCTGCGCAATAAATCGTAAAAAAGACAGACTACGCGAACTCAATCTGTATACACCTGAGAACCGTCGAGTCAGAGGTGGCATAATCGAGGTGTGGAAGATTATGCAGGGGAAGGAAAACGTCGACTGAGTGAGCCGTTTCACACTAGATGCGAGCAGAGTGACTAGGAATAAATGATGTAATATCGTTTCGAAGCGTTTCTCCCTGGACAACACGCGCAATTTCTCCACGTATAAGGTGGTCGAAGAATAGAACAAACTTCCATCCTAGGCTGTAAACAGCAATACAATTAAAACATTCAAATCACATCTCGATAAATTCTACAAAAATCGCTGATAAATAGCTATAGAGGTACATTGCTTGATGTTTTAAAAACAGAAATGGCACATGAAGCCCGCCTAGACGTTCTACTTCACAACTAATCCTCTTGCTATCAAAGGGCAACCTAGTTTGTGCCAAAATGTCTTCTGTTGTCTTCTTACACTGGTAAAAACATGTAATTATAAAGCAGTACTAGTATTGGCTATGGCATTAAATCGTTTCGATGTAACTCAAATTTTACTCAATGTGTATTCTTGTTGTGTGGTCATCCAGAGGAAGGGTCTTCACTAAACGATTAAACCATTTGGACGAATTGAGAACACGCCTCTCAACCGGAATAGACTTGTTGAAAGACAACTTTGAATTTGAAAGTGGAGCCCGAATTTGCATCAATGGAAAATGCGGGTATGTTGAAATCTACGAGGTTCAAAATATTATATTTTTAAAATAAAAATAACGATATATGTTCAAATATTACTTTCAAAAATTTGATCAATTTCTCAATTGCCAAGTGAATATCTATCTCGTGCAAATAGCTCTGGCTGGCCCCTTCTCAATAGCGTACTGGTGAAAGATTTTAATTTTTAAATGTAAATGACTTAAGGTAATTAACTGATTAATCATTTTCTATGTTGAACAAGAGAAGCCGATTCTAGCTATCTTACTTTGGAATGGAGTTATTTAATTTGTAAAACGGGTATACATATTTGTGGGACATGGTATATTTGTAAGTCGATTGAAACGACGTGATGAGGAAAAATATTTTGATTCAAGAAATGATTCGCAACTGCAATAGAGCAAATTTTGTGTAATTCCATAAATAGAAATAGATCATATTAGGTTAGCCGTGATTTATGCGAGAAACCACCGATTTGACATTTATATGTCATTTTCCACAATCGGCACGTGTGACGTCAGTAGCCCAAACCTCTTTTCATCTTTGTTATCTCCCCTTTTGTGCCCATGACCCACCACACAGTCCAATGTGACCAATCTTGTAGATATTTTCCTACAAAATCCGACCCAGTGAATGATCAGAATCCCCTGCAACCCGATTTTTTTAGCAGCATCTTCCCTTCATAAATATTTAGTTTTCGTGAGACTCTGTGTCGTAGGATCAAATCCCATGGGTTTGGGCACTGAAGTACCAGAGCGAAAATATCTCAAGATGAAAGCCGAGCTGCTCACAGAAGAAAATTCCTTTATCTTTGTTTCCACTACTGAGCTGGTCTAATATGTTGCCTTCAACATCAATTCTCAACGGCAATGCTTTGAGAGAACAGGGCTTTTGGTGTCACTTTAGCTACTGACTTGGGAGAAAGCAAGTCTGAGTCTTATTGGTGTGTTTTGGTGTCGGAAGTTCTTACGGGCAGTGGCTCAGAAGAGAACGAATCAGTGGGCGAATGAGTGGTAACGGTTGTAGTGCGTTCTCACTTCGACATTATTCGATAAATTGATAATTCAGCAGATCGATTCTTTACATGGTCAGGTTCATATTTTGATACAATTGTGAACTACTGAGCTACAAATAGCGGTTTGTATAGTTTAAAACACTTGAGTTTATCAAACAGGGTAAGAATTACTGGCAAAACGACTGCGATTGAATAGGTTTAACAGAAATAACATCGAAACCCTCTCTTTTAGTTGCATCCCAATAAGGCGATCAGCTAAAAATTCACTTCAATATCGGGATAGTTTGTAGCTTCTTATAAAAAAATTGTCATATCTGTAACAAATTATTTCATGTTGTACTGGAGAGCAAAACATCGAACACAACTACATTTTTTTTTTCTGAAGCATATAACTGCAACTGGTGAACCCACACAACAAAATTAAAATTCTAGGATTGAGTGTGCGATGAAAATGTCGGAAAAAATATCGGATTACCGTGATAATGAAAGAGACCCATCCACATGCAAACGGAAAAGGGCAGCCAGGAGCAAGGAAGAGACAATCCCTGGTCCAGTGCTTAAGCGGATGGAAGAAACTCGAGAGAGATAGTTTACACCAAACTCGCCCCTGCCATGACACTTTTCTATGCTCGAATAGAGAGAAAAGGGTAGAGCGAACCTTCGCCAGTATGGTAGTAACATGATGAGACTTCATAAATTTTGATGTTCGTTTCCACTGTATACAAGAGGGTTTGCGTGAACGTCGTAACGACCGCGACGATGAGAGAAAATGGTAGAGCGATTATTCGCAACTATGGTAGTACCATGATGAGACCTCATAATTCTTGATGTCAGTTGCCACTGTATACAAGAGAATTTGGTGTGAGTAGAAACTCAAAAGAATAATGGTCCGGGTTGAAATTGAAAGGTGAACGAGTGAGGTGGACATTACCAGTTAAATACCATCTGATGAGCCGTGCTAATCAACTGTGTTAATCATCAGCATCCTCTTAGGTTTTCCAGCTACTGGGTAAATTTTCAGACAGAGAATCATTCCAACGAAAGGCTAATCCGAAAGATCACTTACCTTCCTGGCTTCCAATACCCTGCCTAATATCTCACATTTTCATCTTATTTCACAACATTCGACATTGACTGAAAAACACACTCATATCACAATAATTGTTTTACTTATTGATTGCTTAGGCCTTTGCAGCATAACAAATACTATTAATCCGTCAAATCAAAAAACAATAACTTAATTATGCAATTATTAGTTTGTTAATATTATTTTTGTATAATTCATTATATTTTTTGCCGAATTGCAAAAAAAATATTCAAACAGAAAATATTATGTAAGCTAAGCCATTCAAAACAATATATGCGGTACCTTGACAAGTCAGTTAAAACGAACTCACCATCACGTAACGCACTTTTCAGTGATCGTGAGTTAAATTTGTTTCCCCGTCATTGAATATTATTACTTTCCGAACCAATAACGAAACTGGCGCAACAAAACCTCCTAACGGCGACGGTTTGTACCAATTGATTTTGCTGACCGGATAAGAGAGTTTCGGCCCCGTCGCCCAACGCCGATGGCACAGCAACGGACAACTGAGCAGCGGCGACTCTTAAACCTGACGATACAATAAAACCAAGTCGATGTGAGTCTGAGCCATTTCCTCACAAATCAGACGGACCTATTTCAGTATGTTAATTTTAAACATATGTTTAGATTAGATTGCAATCTAAACCTAGATGTTTCGAATGTAAAATCGCTAAAAAAATCTTCCTCCAACGAAAACCTCAGTAACCAATAAGAAACCGGAACCCTCGCATTGAAAAGCGATCGGTAGAACAGGTAATTCTGCATTTACTGTCTCAATATACAACGACGGGCAAGAACAAATGTTTCATAAAGTTTGTGAATGACAAAAAAAAATCCATGAGATCAGGAATAATCTATCGAAATCATTTCATAATGAAATAAGCCTCTGTTTAAACGGCTTAGGATAAAATGCATCCTTCTTCTTCCGTTCCTGAGTGGTTGTACATGATTTAATCACGTAAGGATGCTTATGGACATTCCCCCAATCATTTTTGTTATATTATCACCTGTCCTAAAAATGTATTTGCAAGTATAATGTGTTAGAATATATATAATTTTTTGCACCTTCCAATTCTTTCGTTTGTTGTGGTTTAAACGTCACTACTGATTTCTCTCTGGCATACAATCCCCAATGATGGCATCCTGTAGCCCGAGCGATGACAGAAATACTGACCGGATTTGTATTCATCTTCTGTGATGAAGTTGAGGGAACTGAATGAATTTCATCAGTCACTTGAACATAAATTGTGACACGTATTGAATGATAAAAAAATATATACTGAACTTAGTTGTCAGTTTATTAATATGGTTTGTATGCTCACGTGAATGCCTGTAGTGACTGACATAAATAGAGCTGGAATATTTTCTTTCTCGACGGATCGAAATTCCAACGACGAAAGCTGAGAGGGAGAATGAGGTAGAGTTTTAGTTAGGTGCTGTACAAAATGTGTTCTCAACTGAATTTTAATCCACACACTATGTAATATGTCAATACATCTTCTTTTCATTAGGAGAAACGTCGTCTGGTAGAAGGACCTGGTAAAGTCACAACCTTCATCGTGTCTGAGAACCATATAGATAACAATAGCAGTATTGTGAGTGTTGTGCGACGTGTGGGTGGTTCCAGGAAAAGGGTAGCGAGTGGTAAAATGATGAGGTCAAAATAGTGGTGACGCCGAAGAGAGGAGCGTTTGACAAATGGTAGCAAACGATTTCAGAGGTGAAGCGTATGGTGAAGAAAGCAACAAGGTAGTGTAGGATGTAGGAGGCTGTGAGAGAGTTTTAAGGAGAGCATGATGTTCTGGAAAGTGGTGGAGAGAGTGGGGAATGGGATACTCTGAAAGAGGAGGTGATGAAATATGTGACCAACCAGATGTCATAGAAGAGTGCTGATGTACGGAAGATGATTGATGTTGAGGATATCGACGACACTGACGTTGCGCGCATTACTAATCCTGTTAAATAAGGCCTGGAACGTAGATCTTTTTACTGTATTACTTACTGAAACTTTTTTTTATTTACGGGTTAGAGATTCAGTTCGCGGGAGGGTGTGTTTAGGCTAAACGCACTCACAGCACAGGTCAGATCGTATTACTAGAGCTTGTCCACTTGTCAGTCTACAAGCCCACGCCGACCGTGAGAGACCTTTTGATGGCTTCTTTAGCTAATATGAATTCTCGCATTAAATTCGATATTATTAATGGCATACGGTTTCTGATGAGTGCCATCCTTATGGACAATAGGGTACAATAAAATTTGCATACTTATATTGTATGGTATTGCATTTTGTCCGGGCAGAACTCCTTCAATTTGCAAAGCCATGGGACAAGTGGGTACTCATCGGCCGTGCAGGACAGTGAATAGGACAGATGCAGGAGGAGGCGGTGGAAATTATACGAGCAAGAAAAGCCCTTGGTGTGGACAGCAATGCGGCTGAGTACCTCTAGAAATGTGGAGTGCCAAAAAGCCGAATGGTTGGTGGGGCTACTAAATCTGAGTTGTGTGTCGGGCGGGGTGCCGATCAACCGGCGCAGTTCCTGCATTGAGGTGCCGATCAAGCGGCGCAGAACCTGCATTGATCCGCAACAAAGGCAAATCAGGTAAACGAGTGAATGCACCAGCTCAGGAGGAATGAAATACTTTGAAACACTTGATTACCACTCATGTTCTTTTCAGTTGTCTGTCGCACAAACGAATATCAACCTAGGATAAGATAAACTTGATTGCATGTTTAGTTAAGTATATGAACAAAGTTTTACACGAAAACATTAAGTGGGCCTGAGAAGTAAAATGGTGTTAGGGCAAACTAACTAGACCCATACCTCTTCCACCAGTGACCTATCTTGTAGTAGGATATCTCAATACTGCACCGAAAGTCAATATACTATTGCAGACAATCTCAGATATTGATATTCGGTAACAAATTAATAGAATAGGAAATTGTTATACCTACTTATCATATTCAGGGACAAAACGTTGATTGGTTTTAGATTTCTAAAGAAATAATGAAGTTGATTATTTGATCCCATTTGGAATAGAGCTTCACAATTTGACACCCTAATGAGAACAGCAAATTGAGATTAAACTTTATTATTCATTGTCTTTTCACATGGCTCTCGATTTCTTGTTGATTGCGAATGTCCTTCAGACTGGTGATTAAAACATTCTAGGATATGACAATCGTGGTCACGATGAATAGTATAATACCATTGCATTCATATACAATGTATTAAAATGTGCACGATGTATACTTCAAATGTTGGAAAAAAATTGTTCACTACAATCCCCAGGTACTTGATAACATAAATAACAAAATTGTGTAAACCTCAGTTGACCATTTGCTTTCTTCGGATTTTGTACTTGTGAAATTGACTGCAACGATGTGTATTTATATCTAAAATATCATCCTCCCAATGTCCTTATCTGCTCATTTTAGAATTCTTGGGAGTCCTAATGTAACGTTAGGGTGAAGCATCTTATAGTGCATACCGATGTTTGAAATAATATTCCTGCATTATGTAGCTATCATCTCTATAGCTGGCTCGGTAATATCTTTTTCACAGTACGGAATAACTTTTTAGGCCGACGGTGGGGCGACTGCTGCCTGCAGCACCTATATTATGGTCACCCTTTCAGCTCCCCCCAGGCTGATAGCCCTGGGGCTGACGTCAACTCGCATCTACCAGAATACGCGGGTACCCCGGCAGCCCAGACACTGCCTGACTATTGTATGAGCGACCATGGGGCAGCTGTCGACGGCCATCGCCGCCCGTTGCACCGCCTGGCCAACCTGGCACTATCTTCCTGCTTCAAGGGAAGTGTCCCGAGGAACTTCAATACGAAAGTTCAAATTCTCAATTTCAGCTACTGAATCTTGAAAAAGACGATATTAAGGCTACCAGAAGGCAGAATCTAGATAGTGGTTAATTTAAGAATTCAATTTCTGTTATTTAGTCAAAAGATTGACGAAATTGGTCACCTCGACAAGTCGATCTTCGAAATCAAAATCTTCCTATCGGTGACCAATACAGCACACCATTGTAGAGTGAACAAAACAAGACGACACCAGTTTTGTTAGGCGTATTTTTAGGAAGGTTTCAGGTAGCTAGGGACAAGGGCTCCTAAAGGGGAAGCCTATTCAGGTTCAGCTCAGCACTCGTCAATGCGATGGCATGGTTGGACGCATCGAGTAGTGTGGAGAGTGCTTAAAGTCAACAAACTATCAAACACATATTCTCACTCTCTTTCGGGTATTGATACTCACGTTTCGATTACAGACTGCTCGAAATTAAACGGCAGGCATAAAAGTTTGAACAATCTTATGGGGGTTAGATTATCGTTCAGATGTCAAGTTTTAGTTATATTCAACACAATTATCGCAAGCCTGTACGTTAATTAGAATATTAAAACAAAATTAAATACGTACTTTATTTGCACGTGTATTGACTAGCATTCAGTATATTGGGCCTTGTGGTGGCCCAATGACTGCTCCTCTGCTCTGGTTAAAGATTTGTAATTCCCTTTACCCTTATTTTCACTTGATTTATTATGTATGTTTGATCTGTTTTTCCTCGAGCGTTTCCCATATCTCACTGCCTGCTCGTGGATTGAATTTTGACTGCTTTAAAGTCTATGAAATCACTCCCTGGGTATCCATTATATAGTTGTACCCGCAAAAAGTTTTTTGTAGAGTATAGGTGTAGAACTGATTTTGTTTATCCATTGATCTTCTCGTTTGTTTTGTCCAAACGCTTCGAGTTGTACTCTTGTCGAATTATATAAATATTACTGCTGGACAAAGTTTTCGTTTGTCGTGGTTGGTCGAACATTTGAACCAGTATCACTTTGATTGTTCTGATTGCATTGCTGTTCTTGTTTGTATAGGAAGAGAACATTATCCAGACTACAAAGTGTAACTCCTAAGTGAATTATCGTTTCGAGCTGGGCCGTATCAGCTTCCTTTGGAGTTACAGGGCCTTCCCTGCCTTTGTATTCTTGTAAACTAAGAATTCTTACAAGACTCGTTATTTCATTATTTGCGTAACATGGTTACTTCAACGATCTTAGCGGGCGAGTGTCATGCAAACTTTATGTTGTTGTAGATGTTTGCAGTAATACTGTAAACACGATTGAACAAACGGTTTCTGATATGTCGCCACTTGAAACTGAAGATTTGTTATTTCATTTTATAATACTTGCGATGGTCTAAAAACAGTTTGTAACGTCATAAGCCGTCGATGTCAATAGGTTTTTTCTTGAAAAACATTTCCCCAACAGATC
>SDVV010007930.1:0-17489 GCA_016164225.1 Gammarus roeselii | reverse complement strand
GCACACACCAACCCGGGTTATGACCACTGGGACCAGGCTCACCTGGGCTATAGAATAAAACCGGGCACCTCGGGCGTGCCGCTCTCTGGCTGGCACCCCGTTACAGGCTTTTCCACCCCTGGGTATCTGTCGGGCTGTGCCGCAGCACCCGTACTGGCTTCACTGCCTAAAATAGCCACCCCTCTCCAGGGTGTCTTCTGGGTTCAATTCCGTGTCTGGCAAACGCAGAGCAGTGCCGGCACACAGGTCTCCCACTTCCAGGCCACATTACAGACATGGGCGACACCCACCCCAGGACCTTGGATAGTGGAGGATTCACCTTGGCGCTCTCTCACCCTTTATACCGACTGGAGACGGTTCCTGATCAGCTAGGCTGAATCAGAAGTGGGGTTAAACGCCAAGGCTACTGAAGATGAACATGCAGACAACGGGCCATAAGTTGGCCAGTAGATGAATACCTGAACATCCCCAGACCCCAGCGCGCCCCTCCCCATCTCCAGTCTAGCCTGGAGAGCAGCCAAGGGAGCCACGCTCACAAAAACTAACACTGATGTCAAACAGTACACACTAACACATTTGGTAAACAAGTTTGCTGTAACATTCATGGAACAAAAGGAATAAAAGAGCCACCTTTATCTAATCACTTTACTAAAAAATACATATGGAACAGACAGCGGAGTGGAAGTGCAAAATGAGGTATAGCTGTCGTCAGTTGTATGGTTGGGAGATATGTGAACGGTTGTTGATAGTGACGGCAATTTTTAATAAGAACTGACAATGATTGTCGAATATTATTTTTAACTAGTATAAGAAAGAGCATCATCTAGACGTTACATTCAGTTTTGTAGGACGCCTGGTTGGTGAAAGATGTTTGTGTTTATGTGTGGTCACCTGAAACTCTTCACACATGTAATTCTGCAGTCACTGCGCTGCGTTCGCACATCTAGCTCTCTGGTGTATATATATATATATATGCAAGATTTTGCAACAGTAGCACACGTAACTCTACAAACATACTCTGCTAGCGCATCCAAAGGTCTCGATTTGCCGATCTCAGCATCTGAGACGCACGGCTGGTTTGGTTTTTAATAATTGGCAATGAAAATGCAAAAAATGTTCACAAACCCATGCCTAATTGTGCTATCTGGACTATTTTGACAATGGAGGACAGCAAGTTTCAACATTATTTCACTAACCCAAAAAAGGATATTTGACAAAAAACATGCAATGAGATAGATACCCCTAGCTCTAAATGGGGTTACTCCCTTCCCCCTCCCTTCCCATATCAATAATTGAAATGAAAATTCTGAGTTTGAGGGAAACAATAGGAAGAGCATGCCTGTATTAGTGTACAGCAGTCAATAAAAAAATTCTGTATGAATTTTATAACCTTGACTGGTCTTTTTCTATTTTTGTCCTATGCTGCAGTTTTTGTTGAGTCATAAGGGATTTTTTTTCATTTCATCACTGATAGAATTTTTTTTCTTCTAATAATTTCATACTACCTTTACTAGTAGTCATTTCTTCATGCCCTGAAAAAATTATGATTTGAGTATCATATAATGAGCAGATATTTTCAAGAAACAATCTGTTCAAATCAAATATATGATCAAACAAGTAAACCAGTAATTTTGTTGTTTCTATAGCAGACTTATCGTGTTGATATGAATAATAAGAAATTTGCTAGGTCTGGTATTCTTAGCTTATATGGAGACATCATGGAAAAGTTCACGCTTAGTCCTAGAGTTTTCAGCCTCTGGTTTGATTGGGTCATGAGGAAATGAACAAGTGTTCACCGCGCATTCTCGGCATACTTTGAAATAACTCATAAAGTACATGGCCAAGAAACTTTGTTTATAGCATCAAGGGGGGGCAACCCCTTACATTTTTCACATACTTTGAAATATTAAAAAAAAGTATGTGGCCAAGAAACTTTGTATATACGGTGTGTATAGCTACTATTATAACCATGAAGCACTGTAAGTTCGAACATTCTATCATTACCCAAAAAAAAGGTATTTACAAAAAAAACATGCGCGAGCTATGTCTCTCAATTGGGGTCAATTTCCCTCACCAAATGGGGGGATTCCCCGCACCCCCTATATATCAATAATTGAAATGCAAATTATAAGTTTGAGAGTACCAATAGAAAGAGCACCCTTACATTAGTATATATCAGTTGCTTAAAATAAAATGTCAAGTAACATATTACATCTGCAACAGCTCATTTTGATGCTTGTCTTTTGCTGCAGTCATACTTGACTGTTGAAGGGATTTTTTCCCCAATTTCACTACATGAAGCAAATTTTTTCTTCAAAAATTGAAAACTAACATTACTGGAAGTTGTTTTCCACATCCTGAACTAATCATGACCCTTAAGTATCAGTAAATGAGCGAATATTACAAAAAATCATTCTGTTTAATAATACGATAAAACGAGTGCAAATTTTATTTATTCAATTCTATAGTAAACTAATTGCATTAACATAAATTCAAGGCATGCTAGGTGAAGTATTGTTATCTTGATATGAAAATATTATTAAAAAATATTGTTTGTGGGTGTTAAGCATGAATTAACACTTAGGCCTTGACTTGTCACCATGTGTTATAAACTTTGGGCCATCATAAAATTAGTTACTCATTTTGAAATAAACTGTGGTATCATTATTTTGGTTCATTTACTCCCAGATGTTATTATATCTGTAAAAAAATGCATTTAATTACTTTTCATTGAAGAAAAACAAAGATATTTCTTAACAAAAGAGGTGCGAGGAATCACCCCCTATAGTTTTTTCACCTGTGGGATTCCCTGCGGTTGTATATTTGTATATATCCACAAAAGTTACCATTTCTTTCCAAAATCCTTCCTAGGCAACACACTACAACATTTTCCAAGCATCACTGCCAAATTTGGGCCTAATCTAATGGAAACTCCAGCCACAGCATCAAAGTTTGCGGAACATTTACTTTTAAGTACCAAAATTATTAGGGACCTGAAAACAGACCTTCACTTCGGCGGTTTTTAATAAATTCTGTGCACGTATAAAATTTCTACAAGTAGCTGATACCTACTAACAGACCTGTTTTTTCAAGTCCCGAAGTCAAATGGTGACATTTTCGATTATGAAGGGGTGTGCGGGGAGTCACCCCGTGTTGCCAAACGCCGGTAATCACTCCGGTCAACGCTATGTGTTTTTGAATTAGCTGTGCTATCATTTTTTTGGGTAATTTACTTCCTGATGATAATGCGTACCAAATTACATTTAAGTACTTTTCAATGCAGAAAATCTGAAATATATATTTAAAAAATCATGTGTATGGAATTCGCCCTAATTTGTACATATTAGGGCAAATTATACATTTGTATATGTTAACAAATATATACATATTTCCAAAATCCTTCATATGCCACAAACACATTTGGCCACAATCCATTGGAAACTAGCCACAGCATTGCAGCTTGCATATATAACTTTGATTTTTCAACCAAAATTTTCAGGCACCTGAAAAACTTGCATTCACTTAGGCAATTTTTCAGAGTTTGTGCGCAAATCTAATTTCTACAAGTAGACAATACTTACTTAGAAAGACCTGCTCTTTCAAGTCCTGCATTCAAAATGGGACCCATCAGATGTTTTGATGCCTTGTAGCCTCGACCGGAGTGACTCCCCGCGGTCGACAACCCGGCGTGACTCCCCGCACCCCCCTTATGGGCACCAAAACGTTTGAAATCACAATATTCAACTACGGGACTTGAAAGAGCAGGTCTTTGTTAGTGAGTATCAGCTACCTGTAGAAATTCAATTCACGCACAGATTTTATGTAAAATTTCCTAAGTGGTGTGTTTTTCAGGTCCTCAATATTTTTGGTTCCGAAAAATTGACGTTCCGCAAACTTTGATGTCGTGGCTAGTTTCCATTGGATTAGGGCCAAATTTGGTGGTGATACTTGGAATAAGTTGTAGTTCGTTGCATATGAAGGATTTTGGGAAGAAATTTAAACTTTTGTAGACATATACAATTATACAACTGCAGGGAATCACCCCTCACCTATTTTGTTAGTAAATATCTATGTTTTTCTTCAATGAAAAGTAATTAAACGCAATTCTACACACATATAAGGACATCTGGAAGTAAATGACCCACAATAATGACACCGCAGCTAATTTCAAAATGCGTAGCTAATTTTATAATGACCTGACCCAATGTTTATAACACATGGTGACAAGTCTAGGCCTAAGTGTTTACTTATGTTTAACGCCCAGGAATGATCTTTTTTATCATGTTTTCATATCAAGATAACAATGCATTACCTAGCATGACTTTTATTCATGTTAATGTAATAAGTTTTCTATAGAATTGAAGAAATAAAATTCTTACTTGTTTTATTGTATCATTAAAAAGATTGTTCATATATACATAATATTCGCTCATTTACTGTAGGGTTATATTTAGTTCAGGATGTGGAGAAATGACTTTCAGTAAAGTTAGATTGCACTTATTGAAAAAAAAAATTGTTTCCTGTTGTGAAATCTGAAAAACTAATTCCTTCAACAGTCACGAATGGCAGCAGCAAAAGACAAGCATTAACAAGACCTGTTAGACGTAATATTTAACGTAAAATTTTATTTCAAGCAACTGATACGTACTAATATAATATAGGCATGCTTATTGGTACTCTCAAACTTTTAATTTGCGTTTCAATTATTGATAAATGGGGGGTCCGGGGAATGGCCCCGTTTGGTACGGAGAATCACCCAGGATAAGGGACTGTAGCTCGCCCCACGTTTTTTCGTAAATAACTATTATTTGGTTACCAATAGAATGTTAGAACTTATGGTGCTCCATGGTCATAATAGGAGCTATACACACCGTAAATACTAAGTTTCGTTGCTGCGTACTTTTTGAGTAATTGCAAAGTATGTGCAAAATGCGTGGAGTCACCCCGGTCAACACTATTTAAAAAGTCATTCTAATGAATTATTTAAGGGGCCTTGCAGGGGAAACTGTTGAATACTTGCCATTGTTTGCATCTAGGTGTCACATGCTAGTTTAAGCAATTTTTAATTGTACATTCTGACAATCCATGCCTGATTTCTCTGTCACTTACTTGTTTCTGCACTGTTTGCTAATTGATAAAGCCTTGATATCATCCCATCCATGCACACACAACACTGCAACTAAGCCAGCTGCACAAGACAACTACTCCAAGATTAAATTGATTGTTCCTAAAGAGTCCACATTATTCTGTTATCAATTGATAGAATGGTCCTCATAGACTAAGAACATTTGTCTTCTACCACTAGTATCAACCTTTCTAACTTTTCAATCAAATGAAGCATTAATCTGATTTTATATGCCTAAATCCCACAGGCTTTCTCTTTCAACAACTACTGGTTATGGATGAGTAATAAGAATACATGGCTGTGAAATTTGTATTACATCTATCCACGCCTAATACTCTTGCATCATTTGTAAAGCAGGGTGCTCCTGATAAAATTATTGTTGATAGTATTTGCTCAGATCATTGGCCATGATTACAACTAGCAGAGAGTCAAGCACAGTGTCTTGAGCAACCCACCTAAGCACTTCCACTGGTACAGAATCTTTATTGTTCATCACCCCATGTTGCATCAAGTTGAGTTATTTTGGTAAATTCATACATTTTCCTCAGATACCAGTCATATGTAGATTTCTTAACAGTAAATTGCCATTTAGTTGGCTTGTCTGTCAGGTCATATATTTTCAGCTGTAGCTCATCAATAAATGAATATATAATTGTAAAGACAAATAACTCCAACAAAGGTTCAATCCTGGTTAGGTTGGATTATTCAAACCCTATCCCTCATGAATATTCGTGTTGAGTATGTAGGCTTATTTGTTCACGAACAAATGATTTATGAAATTATATTATTTCCCTTCCAGGTTTGTTTATTCTCTTGCAAAGTAACCTGCTAACTACATTTTTCTTGTTTAATTTCCCTGATTTTGTAGCTATTGACTTTGGTTGTGTTCACCTCTTAGTCAAAAACTAAGCTATTTCTGAGAATATAGCTGCTGTTCTGTTCCTCTTCAATTGTTTCAGAAATGTTGTAAGCTACATGCTTTTTTAAATGCAGTTAACATTTTATTTACCTCCATATTTTTTATTTCAGCATGAGCCAGAGCAGTGCAATGGTGCCGTCTGTGGTAGGTGGGCCTGAAAGCACCCCAACTACACTACAAGCCAGAGGCACAGAAAAGATCACTTCTGGAGTTGATGTACATGAAAGCAGAGATTCTGGTGGTCCCATACTCACAGAAACAAATTCTAAAAATGGGGTGCACAACCCAATTTCAAAGTGTAATAATAATAATAATTCAAATAAAAAATCGAGTGTAAATATTGGTAGTTTAAGTAATAATTGTAATGAGAAGATAGATGTTAATAATAGAACAGATCTTACTGACTCTAGAACTAGATGTGCAAGTGAATCTGGTGTTGATTTTGAGAACTGTGTTGATGATGTGAACTTGACTAAAGAAAGTGTGGTCAGTGACGTGACGGATAAAGTGAATGGTGATGGTGTTGTTTGTTGCTCTAAAGATTCACTCACACATAATAGTGAAGTGGAACATGACAAATCCGATCTGCCTGAAGTTCTGCATCTCAGCAAGGATCAGCTGCTGGCTTTGGCTAGTGAGGAACTATGGGATGCTTGGCAGCAGCAGCAGCGCCGCTGTGAGGCACTACAAGAGAGGCTGCAGCACCAAAGAGCGGCAAGTCAAGGTTGGTGAGGTAGTAATCACGTGCTGGTGTTAGCTGCTGGGCCAAAATCATTCATCCACCTATTCTGTTATGAGTTATTGTGGTAATTCTGAAAGAATCTGAATTTATATATTTTTCATTATTAATGGAATATTTCTTGCATCATAGGTAAATGTGCCAATTTTCCTGTCTAGCTATTTTGTATATTATTTGTAATTTTTCAGCCAAGCATAATTTGAAAAAGTATAAAATCAAACCAACATGGATGGTCTTGGTATTTATTATTTTATGCTAGCTAGCTAGCAAGATACTTCAACTTTGTCTCTACATGTAGTAATTACAGTCTATTTAAATGTTTTGAGAACACTACAATCCTCCTTTTCTTCACAATATTTAGCTATGTTGCTCCTAGTGAGGTTTCAGGATTCAATTCAGCTTCTTACCACAGATAAAGCAGGGCAGCTAGGCAGCATGAAGATAGCCCGGTGTGGAGGTCACACTTAATCACTGGGATGGCAAATTGTGTGAAAGCCAACTGCTTGCCATACAATTCTTCTGAACAGAAAATATCCTCAATTAATTTGTTATATTACTTGTTTCAGAAGCTGAAGATGGCTTAACTGAGCGATTGAAAAACCAGCTTGCTGAGGCTCAACGCAAGGAGGCTTACCATGTGATGAGGCTCACCACCAAGGAGCATGAGCTGCAAGAGATGGCAGTAAGTAGCATCATTAATACTGTGGATTTCTCCATCAATAAATTCCCTGTGTCACTCAATCTACACATTGGGATTGAGGTTCTCAAATTTAGTGATATTTAATAACTTACTGTTCATTGTCCAATTTATATTGAAGTTCGCTCTTTCCTCACAATATTTGGCTTATTTACAATTCCTTACCTTGATCCTTCAAATAGGTATGTGTTCTTCTTCTTACTAACTTATAATTAGCTACTTGATCAAGAAGTTTGTGTTAGTTCAACAAACCAGCTTCATCATACCTTGTCGCATAAATTTTGATGATGAAAAAGTTAGAATTATTTTCTATGCCATAACAATTTAGAGAATTGCTCTCATTTGTTGAGTTCATCCTGTTCCCATGTTAACTGGCAAATTCTTTCTCAACTTCAGCTAACCATTTATGGTTACTGCTGCAAACTTTTTTAATGTTGGAATCTTCAATAATTGGTGGGATACAGCACTCTTGTTTCTAATCCTGCCTTGTTGACACTACTGAGTTGCAGATCATACTTCTAAACTTGCCGTAGGTGTCGATGTCACATTGCACTCGTGTTCCAGGTGAGGCCTTTTAGTGTTATTGGACCTGCATTGAATGATTTTCCAATGGTGGCCAGAACATGGATGAAGTCTATGTTCATCGTTGATTGTGTTATTATGTGTAGCTACATTGTTCTTTTCTGTAGCTATCATCAAGAACATGCTAGATGATGGCACGAAATTTAATGTGATATGTTGAATTTAATTTATAAATATACCATGGTTACTGCAAGTGCCCTAAACACGTTTAGGAAATATTGTGCTTGGTTATGCAGGTTCTGTGCCAATGTTTGGTCAATAATTGGCAGATTTTTATTGAGTTATTAGGTAGCTAAGTTTGATGCTAAGCCCCATTTGAAATTTATAGTGTTACAGCTGTTCAATAGGTAGCTGAATAATGAAATGGTGCAGTATTGGGCAGATCTCAGCACAAAATATTTGTAGCCACACTGGATGTTTAAATAATAGCTACTGGTAGCTGTTCTATTATTGACAGAAATTTAAGTGAATATTCTTGTGGTGAATTTGACTAAGTTAGCCACTCTAGGGCAGTGGCTACTGAATGTATTATGTTGCTATTGAAAATAGTGATCAATTATACCTATGTGTTGAAATATTTGAACCAGTGTAGATTTATTTTGCCATGATACTGAATAAGTGTTCTTAATATACCTCAATTGAAGTGGGCAGAGTGGTAAGATATGCTATGTATCTAATGAATTATCTTAAGTGTTTGAATGCAGTGTCCTGCGTTGGTGTTCCTCTAAGTGAAAGGGAGATGTGTGCTGGCATTGTCTCGGTGTTCCGTAGGGAAGTGTGGCTGCATCCAAGATGTTCAACATGGCTCGTTGCTCGCTGGTGGACCCCGCCGTCAACCTTTGCATTGAGCGACTCAAAAAGGACCTGGAGGCTGCCCGCACAAAGACAGAAGAGGCACAGAACGAGCTTGCAGCTTGGAAGTTCACACCTGATAGGTGCGCGCTCATGGTATACATACTAGTGTTAACATAGTCTCTAGCTGTGCAGCCCTAGCTCATCAGATCACCTACTAGTCAGGCATCATTGATGCCCTTAGATGTGCTTCTTTAAATGGTAGTATTCAAGCTTTCTGTGGTGCTGTTTGAGACATCATTTAGCTAGGTGGTAGTCATCAAATAATTCCGTGTCTTGATATTGGTCAACTGACTACTTATACCTAAAAGGTGTTTTTATTTTCTCCCAGGTGTATAAACTTGGTAAGAACCCCTACAATAACTTTATGGTGGTGGCGGGCTGCCTTTGAGTTTGGTTGACTGTTTCTAGTGTTGGTTGCTGGTGCCAGTTAGTCATCAGAAAGACAGCAGCAGTGGCATGCTAAACTTGTCCAACTTGCACTCACCATGACACACACCGCCTCCGTTCTGCAGGCATTGTCGTGCCACCATGCCCAATGTCTCTTCTGTAGCCCGCCTCAACCCTTATGTGTTGTGAAGCCAGGAATAGTAAAACGGCCGTTTGCGAGGCCTTGCACCACCGATCACTATGGTCATATTGTTGCAGTGATACTAAAATGTGAGCGGCTTATGAGTGAAGAAATGGTTCACAGTGATAAGAATATTTGGTAGCAATCGTATTCAGATGTTGTTTGAAAGTGTCCAAATTATTTGTGACTCGGTTTTTAGCTAGCTACTATAATAAAATTTACCTTTGTGGAATTCAAGCTTATACTTGTTCAGGAGATCTTGTTTACGTTGTGTTTTGCATTGGCCAAAGTGTTTTTGTTTTAAATTTCATGCTAGCCTTTGATGATATATATTTTTTTAACTAGCATTGAATTTCATCTATATTGGACATTTAGGTGCCACTAATATTTTACTTTTGTCAGTTGTGTCAAGTGCTCTCTTGAAAGCAGTGAAGCAAAGTGATGAATGCACATACTAGCTATGACATGAAAAGAATTTGAAAACTAGTGTGATGCAGCAGGCATCTTATTTATTTGTAGCTATATAATCTTCTTTGGAGGTGGCTACCAGTGCTTCTTGGTGAAGTGATGTTTGCATACTCATTCTGTGCAAGCAGAAGCTTAGCAACTGAATTAATTTATTTAAAAAATTATCTGAGGAGATCCAATTTTGTTTCTCATTGCAAAGTGTTAAATTGGCCATAATTTGTTTCATGATGAAATATCCCATGATGCAATTGATGAAAATATCCCAAACCTGTGCATTTATCAGAAAGTGAGTGAATGGTAACTTGCAGAGTTAGTCATATTGGTGGGTGTATTGTGAGTGGTGCCACCACCCCGCGAGGGCGATGATGGGGGTGGGGCCAACTCGACCTCCTCCCCCCCTGTGGTGGCCTTGGCGTCTTGCACCACCACCCTTCTAAGAGCCGCTCTCTCAAGTAATTCCCTTTGGCGTCGGATTAGAGCACTCATGCAAGCTTTGCGCAGCCTTGCATTTCACTCCTCAACTGCCTACTCCGTAAAAGGCAGAAATACTTATCTTCAGTAAGTTTGTTATCCAACATTAGTTCACATTAGTATTGGGTAGCATTTCAATACAATTTATAGCTATTCTAGGAAGCTAGTTTCTGAAATTAACTTGCCAACCTATTCACTTTCTTTTGGTTGCAGTCTGCTACAAACTGGCAGTTTTTTAGCTTGCTTTATTTGAACAAAATTTGACATTTTTGGGCTGTTGACCGTCATTCATTTCCCATTATTACTCTAGCTATGTGTTGACTACTTTTTTTTTGACCATCCATAATATTTTGGGTACATTTGTTCCTTGTGTACAAGAAAACAGCACAAATTTACACAATCCTTGGCTGCGTAACCTTGAAGCAGGATAGTGTCCATAGAACAATTGCGTTTTTTTTCCAACTAAACCTGGCGTTAGGAAACAAAATGTCAAGGAATTTTACAACTATTATCAGGCCTGTCATAGCTTTTGTTCATATCTAACTAAACTTAACTATGAGCAGAGTGCTTTGTATGCCTAACGGGCTTCTGCGCTAGCTATTCTAAAATGTAACAAGCTACTATCAAAAGCAAAATGACAAATCACGTTTCTAAATGTATCATTTTAGTGATCAAATTTCCAATTTTTGATTTTGAATACAATCTCTTGAACTGGTTCATCTAGTTGGGCCTACATTTAAGAGAAAATCTAGAACATATATTTAATGAAAATAGCTGTGCTGTTCATGGATTACTGGTAGGTTGATAGCACAGGGTGTGAACTAACAAGGAATGTGGAATGCATTCCAGACAATTGAACATTCTGGTAATTTGGTTGAAATATGAAACACTGGGACTTTCTATCATCTCATTTATGGTGGCTCTTGATTACAAATATTCACTCTGTGTGGAAGTCCATAGACCATGCAAAGTCTAAAACAGTTTTACATCACTTTCAATATTAAACATCTGATCCATGATCCATGTGCAAGAAAATTGAGATGCACCTATACTCAATTCAATATGATGCTGATTCTTCATTTCAAGCGGATACCTTTATGTCTATAGTAGTGAAAAGGCAGGTACTTGGCCAATACAGATACTTCTGTTATATTATATAACTATTTCACAAAAATTGTAGAAGCTTCCTTCCAAATTTGGTGGCTGTAAGATTGTCAAAGTTTCCTTCCAAATTAGGTGGTTGTGAAACAGAACTATGTGTAAATCTCTATCATTGCTTGCGGCACACAAAATTATCATTGCTTTGTTTCAAACAACCATTGTCTGCATAAACTAGAGAATGTGTGTACATGAAAATATCATTTATCAAACGTTTATTTATGTTGATAAATATAAAATGTATTGGTGTTATTTGTGGAATAGTTTCATGTACCAATGTATAGCTACCAATACTTGAACCACCAATGGCGATACATTGTTACGTTTCAACAAACAACATCACTTGAAATGTGTTGGATTTTTTTAAATTGAAAGTTGGATTTCCAGATGATGCGCCAGTGGTATACTGTAGAGGGTGGATTCAAAATTAGAGTTTTCTAACAATCTGGCTTTTAATTTACTAATACTATTAAGGAGAAATTGTTGATAAATCATTTTCTCCTGATGAAATTTAAATTGATCTATATTTTTTTAACTCCCAATCCTATAGGAAATCAGTCACGAAGTAATCTTGGCATGTAGCTAATACATAATTTAAAAGTCCTTGAATAGTAGCTACTAGCTGGAATAAATTGATATTTCCTCCATTCTGAATTTTTATTATTTTATAATGCATTTTCAAAATACTCTAAGTTTTGAAACCATCATCAAATACATCAAACAAACGATTTTGTGGAGTAGCTTCTGCAATTTTTTTAATTCAAAATAATATAGCTGTATGGAATGTTGTAAGAGTATCGTAACAAAAATGTTATTACTTCTCATGATTTTGGGGTCAGGAATTTCAAGCTGGGAAGGTTATAAAAAGGGAATTTTCCGCCCCAAAATTGAAACTAAATCCTTCATTGTAAATTGAATCTAGTTTGTCATTAAATCATGATGCTAGCTATATTTTAATGATTAAACGATTCACGCTGGGATTGATCCGCCGTCGAGATTCTTCCAAGATTACCTTGTCCAGTATTTTTTTCTTCATTCATTTGGTGGTCTGAGTTTTCAGTGTTCAATGATGCATAACTGGGTAGCTATATTTTTTTATCAGTTTGTCACTGGGTCCACACTTAACCCAATCCCCTGTGACAGATAAATCTCATTTAGCTCAACAACTAGCTACTACTTTAAGATCTGAGGCTATTTGGCAATCACACAGATTTTATAGCACATTTCTTCCCTTTCTAACGCAAGTGGGAGAACTATTGAGCGTTTATTTCTCACTGCACTATAGATTTGTAATCACTAACTGCATAAGAGCTAGTAGATTCTGTGCCTCCCATGTTGCATTGAGCAACACTGGATCGAGCATGCACCAGCTAGTGGTTTTGCTGTGGGTTATGTATTGTAGCCTTCTCTTGTGGACCTGTGTACGCTCAACAGCTTTCATCCCAAGATGAGGTTACTGTTGCATCCAAGCTGTTCCTACTATATTTGAAATATTCTCCGAGTAGCTACATGATGAACTTTTGTCAGTCCTCTTAATACTTCATGACTTGGAAGGTTCACAAGGCTTCTGTTTAAACTTTATTTTTCCTATGAAGACCACTTCCACCAAATGGTTGTTATATTGTTAATTGAATAGGTTGTCAAATCTGAAAACTGTTGTCATCCAGTCAACGTATAGTTTTGTACATCTTCGAATTAGACACGTTTTGCTAACCATTTTTTTTTTGGCACAGTAATTACATAGCTTCCTCAAATGTTTATAGTTAATCAATTTATTGTGCTTTAATAGATTTTTGTAGCATCTAGCTACTAATTTTGACCATGAGGTAGCTTGGTATTTGGTCGCATCTCATATTGTTTCTATATTTCGTGTCTGAGAACATAGCTACATAGTTATGAGTCTAGTTTATTAGGTTAGAATTTTTGATTGTAAATAGGTGTACTGATAGGTTAACGGAGCTGACAATGTCCGTCATAGTGGCATGCTGGGCAAATCATTCAATGTTGGGCTGCAGAAGTTGATTCAAAGATGCTAGGCAATCATTCAATGTTCTGCTGCAGAAGCTAATTCAAAGATCCTTGGCAATCATTCAGTGTTGTGCTGCGCAGCTAATTCAAAGATGCTAGGCAATCATCCAGTGTTGTGCTGCGCAGCTAATTCAAAGGTGAGAGACAAACCATTCAAAGTTGAGCTGCAGAGACTGACTCAAAGGTGCATGGCTAATCCTTCAGTATTGGCCTGCGGGAAGTGCCTCAATGGGGCGAAGTCAACCATTCAATGTATTTATTGTTGGGCTGCCAAGACCGACTCAAAAGAGCAAGGCAAACCATTGAATAATGAGCTGTAGAGACTTTGGCAAAGGAGCGAGTCCAACCATTCAATTTCGAGCTACTGAGACTGACTTGAAGGAGCGAGGCAATGTTGGGCTGCAGAGACTAGGTCATAGAAACGAAGCAAGCCATATAATGTCGGGCTGCAGAGACCTACTCAAAAAAGCAAGGCAACCCTTCATTGTCTGGCTGCAGAGACGGACTCGTAGGAACGAAGCAAACCATTCGTTGTTGTGCTGCAGAGACCGACTCAAACGCAAGTGACATCAAAAATTATTTTTTGTATTTCAACAATAACTCATAATGTTATAATAAATAGCTAGATTGCGCGTCGATATAGTCTGCTCCTGTTACCACGTTCAGAATGGTTATCAGGGACAACGTGACCTGTGCAAACTCTTACATGGTACCAGTCTTATCCATTCAGTTAAGTCGTCTAAGTTGCTGTTCAAGGTTTTAACTTTCTTCTAGTTTTTTACATTGTCGATCGCTGTCAAAAATTGTGGTTTTACATTGTCAATTTGAAAAAAATGTTATACTCAAAATCTTGCAGACTTGGTTGAATTTTTTTTGTGCATTAATTTTATCTGCCTGTGTTGTCACTGTAATGGGCTGTGCTGTCTAAGTGATGTGCTGTCACTGATGCGATTTGCTGTTTCCAACATTTGATAAACATTGCCTCACTTAGCCATCTGTTGAGTTTACAGGATCACGACCCAACCGGGGATGAACACGGTCATTTCCCTTCAGACTCTCTTCTTCTTCACTATCTTGTTTTCTCAACCATCCTCAATTTAGCTAACTTTTATGTACCTCATTTGCATCTTATATTAAGTTCAAATTTTCGTTACTCGTGTCAAACTCCTGAACAACTCACTCAATAGTTGTGGCACACTGGTCCTATATCTCTTCTTTTGGGTGGCCAATAACAGCTAAGTTGCGTTCGTTGTTTTGTGCAACCCTTTTTTCTTCTTTCCGTTCCTAATGGTTTCATGCGTGGGCTTCTCTACATTGAGTGTAGCATGCATGGCATCCCTGTTTCCTGTTTTTCTTCATGTTCCCACTAAGCGGTGTTAGGGCGCATTGCTCCCCGGCACCTTAACAACGACTGTGAATCCTTGGGGCTTTGAAACAGGGTATTAAGTGATAATGCTCCTTGCTGCCACCCGAGGAGTGTGGCCTCAGCACATTACGAGATCCCGTACCTCGTGTGGCACACGTGCATACCTTTGACATTCGCATCATAAAGAAATTGACTTAATGCAGTTGTTTACCAAATCATTCGTCCAGTATAAAATTTGTCTCTGTTTGATGCAGCACTAGTTGCTGGTTTGACGTTCAGTGCCAGAAGGACGCCGATTCCAGATCACTTTAAAGGCTCGTCACTCTAATCTAATCCTGATAAGCATTGATGGTAACTCACAGTCCACTTGGTTTGACAGCACTGGAATAATTGTACACATCTCTGCTCCACTCTGTATGAGACTTGTAACCTGGGTCGGGTTTGTCTTTCTGTAGACAGGACTTTATCAGTTTATCACTCAGTCCTCTTACAGTGGTGGAACTTGGTCGGCCTTCATTTATTATGTGCCTGAACATGATCGTGTGCGCTGTTGTAACTTGTTGGGTGGCAAATTTATAAATTTTCACATCGTTATGCAGTGCTCATCATTTGCGGGTAGATCAACATGAATAAAATTTGTACGACAACTACTACTTCCGAACGTGTTGCTTAAACATGAATGTTTAGTTCTAGATGTAGATTGGAGCTATGTTCTGCTTGGAGTTATGTGGCGGAGTTCATGAATATTTTATGAACATGAAAACCCTATTATAGTCAGCTACCAAACATTAATAAACTATACTAGGTAATTTCCATCCTTAGAGAGAGAGCGTTACTAAACAGAACATGAGTGTACCTTGTCATTCAGACCAATGACAGTTTGCCATCCTCGTCCGAGAAGGCTCTTAACCCAGTTTCTCAACAGCTTACGTAGTATTGTTTAGTGCATCGTAGCGGATATACCCTGATGTCAGTCATTCCGTGACTCACTAATACTTTGCTTCACCCTGCAGCAACACAGGCAAGCAGCTGATGGCTAAGTGCCGCTTGCTCATCAAAGAGAATGAAGAACTGGGCCGCGTTATCAGCAGCGACAAGCTTGCCAAGCTGGAGGGGGACCTTGCCTTGCAGCGCAACTTTGCGGAGGAGCTCAAAAAGTCGCAGACAGGTGTGTTGATGCTCTGGGTTAAGAACAACAAACTATTTGACAGCAAGCCGTGGGATTTCACGTAGTGTTTTGAGGCTTAGATGTGCTCTCTTCAACTGACTTTATTTATTCAAATGATTCTCATCAAAATCTGAGATACAGACACTAGGTTGCATCCCCAAGAAAGGGGGGTTTCCGACGCCAAGGCACACCTCACGCCCTTTTACGCTTACACTCACACAACTTAGCCCTTTTTTGCTGAAGAATCCGGCCGGTATCCCCGCAACATACACTCTGGGTCACGAGGGGAGGCCGAGGATCCTTGCAGCATGACCCGACAGTTTTCACTGGTTTACCCCCGTCGCGTCACAATGGTCCCCCCCCCACCCACGACCATCCCGACAGCGGGGTGCCAAGAGCTGGAAAGCACATCAGAGCAGCGTCAAAATCAACCATTCGCAACCATTCTCCACTCACGCCTGTTCATTGCACGCACTCTCGCCACAGCCACATTCATATCTCTCCTTCCTAACGCCTGCTTCACACCATCCATCCACCCAAACTTCGGTCTACCTCTAGGCCTGTGACCACTCGCCTCTGCATTCATCACCCTTTTCACCAATCTCCCTTCATCCATCCTCTCCATGTGCTCGAACCATCTCAAAGCACGCGAATCCACTCTGTCCTCCAACTTCTTCACCATCCCTGTTCTGATTCGAACCACGTCGCTGGTGATCCAATCTCTCAGCGTTACTCCACTCATGCTCCTCAAACATTTCATCTCTAAAACGTTCAACCTTCTTCTCTCCTCTGCTCTCCCCCCCAAGTCTCAGCTCCGTAGAGCACAGTTGGGACAACAACACCCTCATTCAGCCCTCTCTTTGCTCCCATCCCCAACGTCCTACAGCTCATTACTCGTCAGTGCACCCAACATTTAACACCCATCCTTCACTCGCACCTTCACTTCAGTTTCCACTAGTTATCGCCACATGGGAGCCCAGATACTTGGAACACTGAACTTCCTCCAAGAGCTCTCCATCTAGGGGCACTGATTTTGCTCGCATCGACAGTCATCGAGCATCTTATTACTTTACTCTAACTCATATTCACTCGAAGCTTCCTCCTCTCACACACTAGCCTTCATAGCTTCTCCTCTGAATCCGCAACCAGGGCCGTATCATCAGCAAATAGCAACTGACTCAACTGCCAACTCCGCCCATTCGCTTCCAACAGTTCCAAGCCACGACCCAGCATACTCGCGTTCACCTCCCTGACCACTCCATCCATATAGAGGTTGAACAGCCAGGGAGACATCACGCATCCTTGTCTCAGTCCCACTTTCACTGTGAACCAATCCCTCACCTCG
>SDVV010007929.1:0-17490 GCA_016164225.1 Gammarus roeselii | reverse complement strand
CATACAGACGCTAACCCTCAAATATGTTCATCACCAGAGAGAAGAGCTGAAAACGCTGACGCTGCAGATCACGTGGCTGGTTGAGGACCCACTGGTGAGGCAGGAGGTGAGGCAACTCAGGGAACTGTTAGGGTAACGGGAGTTTCATCACATGAACCGGATTGATGTAATGCACGAATTGCGTGAAGCGAATGAAGAACTGGTTAGGCAGGTAATGGAATGGGACTTGGAATGTGACATGGAATAAATGGAATGAGATATGGAATAAAACCTGGAATGAGAGAAGGAATGAAATATGGAATGAGACATGGGATGAAACATGGAAGGAGACATGGAATGATACATAAAATGAGACAGAGAATTATACATTGAGTGAGACATGGAATGAGACATGGAATGAGACATGGAATGAGACATGGAATGAGACATAGAAGGAAACTTGAAATGAAACATGGAATGAGGCATGGTATGAAACATGGAATGTGACATGGAAAGAGACATGGAATGAGACATGGGATGAAACATGGAAGGAGACATGGAATGAGACATGGAATGAGACATTGAATGGGACATGGGATGCGACATGGAATGATACATAGAAGAAAACTTGAAATGAAACATGGAATGAGGCATGGAATGAGACTTGGAATGACACATGGAATGAGACATGGAATGAGACATGGAAAGAGACATGGAATGAGACATGGAATGAGACATGGAATGAAGGACTGAGGCATGGCGATGCATGGCACAAGATGAATTGAGTTCGCAATTGCCAATTTAAATAGGACACCTAAAACAAAATATTCGCTTGAAATGAGCACCATATTTGCATCGTATTGCTTAGGTGCAAATGTTGTTAGGTACCAGAACCTGTTTGGTAACCTGAGGTAAATTATTTGACCCAGCAACCAGTTACTTCAACTTAGGAAAATGGAACCGGCCGAACGTAAGCGATGAAAAGGGTCGTCCGCAGAGAGTTATAAACCATAATATTTTTCAGAATTTTGTACTGAAGTAAGTGAAACATTCATAGCGAACACCGTAGAGCACTTTGCGAATGAGTGAGTGAAACATTCAGAGCGAACATCGTAGAGCACCTTGCGAATGAGTGAGTGAAACATTCAGAGCGAACACCGTAGAGCACCTTGCGAATGAGTGAGTGAAACATTCAGAGCGAACACCGCAGAGCACCTTGCGAATGAGTGAGTGAAACATTCAGAGCGAACACCGTAGAGCACCTTGCGAATGAGTGAGTGAAACATTCAGAGCGAACACCGTAGAGCACCTTTCGAATGAGTGAGTGAAACATTCAGAGCGAACACCGTAGAGCACCATGCGAATGAGACGTTTCCGGTAAATGAGTATGTAAATAGACACGTGTGCGTAGTGGGGAAAATTTTAGGCTCTGTTTATGTTTGTGGTCAAATGCTCTCATCAACTGATCAGTTTAAAAAGAAAATATCAGGGAACGCACGAGAGCCAGCGAAGACAGTCGCACTTCCAAAAATGTTCTTCCGTATTAAATTTTTTCTCATATACCGAAGTCTCTACCTCAGGCTAGCTCTTGTCTAGCGGAAATAATTAGCACAACAACTTCATTAATTTACAGTTTACAAAAAAGCTATTGCGGTTTGCGGATTAATAAGCACTACCAAGTTGAATATGTTAATAAGCACTAACAAGTAGAATATGTTAATAGGCTCTACCAATAAGCTTTACCCAGCAAAATATGCAGAATACTGATGATTTGAGATTTTGCAACGATTTTGTATTCCTTAGCGGGAAAAATTGAACCGTTGTAAAGTGGAACGATATGTTCGTAGTTCGACCCTTGGAGTCGATCTGTTTCTTGTTAATAGTTCAATCATTGGAGTCCATTTGTATCATGAATGAGGTATGGAAACTGAATTAAAAATAATCTGTCATGTATCTCAATACCATCTATAAGTTGAACTTTGTAAAGTTATCTCCCACACATTTACTGAAAAGCAGAGTGCTATTTCATTTCTACAAAAATTGAATACGGATTCTTACCCTGACATTTATGGTGAACTTGACAACGCCTGTAAATGGCAAGCATATATAGTTCTGACTGTTCCTGTGACCACTTGTTCTATGGGAACTGGTATATGTTTCTCATTTGTTGTCTTTATAAAGGCGCAATCAACCCCGTGTACTGGTAGAAGTAGTTTCATGCATTAGGTAACCTTATTATGAGTCTTTATGAACTGTATCTGCATATACGGACGCATAGAATTGGTGAAAATCGCCTTAAGGAAGAAGGACCTCATGAATTCAACAGCGTTAAAGAACTTAGTTTTTATAGTCATATATGGCTATTTTTTCACGTTAGTAAGTTTCCCCTGAATGGTTAAAATGTGCATAAAACATGATTGTCACCACTATGCTATTTATTATAAAGTGTATGTATTTTATTTTATTTTTTATTTTTCAGGTGAAAAATTTGCGAGACCTGCTAGCAGGTGACCCTGGTTTTGGGGTATGCGGGTTGTTCACCCTGGCGCGTGCCAGACTCGTTGATGTAAGTGGATAGAGGTAATTTTGTCTGTTAGCTCCCTAAACCAAACTAGTTAAAAAAAACGAATAAAGAATCTTAGCTTTTATACGCATCAGTTTTGATTTTATGATTCATTAAAACATTTTTTTAGCATGAACGGAGATCGGAATGTTTCCCCCCCATACCGAATCGTGACAATTACTATGTTGAGATCCCCACATTTGTTGAATTTCGTATGCCTCATTTACATCTTTACAAACTTTTCCACATGGGAAGTGCCCATCCATACGAGCTTGATTTTTTCCAAACCTATTCACGGCAGATTGGTTCTTTGGGAAAAATTCAATTATTGCCCGACACAACATGTCATCCTCCTCCACGGGGTCTAATTCTCACGATGCAACATGTCATCCTCCTCCACGGGGTCTAACTATCACGATGCATCATGTCATCCTTCTCCACGGGGTCTAACTCTCACATTGCAACATGTCATCCTCCTCCACGGGGTCTAACTATCATGATGCAATATGTCATCCCCCTCCACGGAGTCTAACTTTCACAATGCACATGTTATCCTCCTCTACGGGGTCTAACTATCACGATGCACATGTTATCCTCCTCCACGGGGTCTAACTATCATGATGCAATATGTCATCCCCCTCCACGGAGTCTAACTTTCACAATGCACATGTTATCCTCCTCCACGGAGTCTAACTATTACAATGCACATGTTATCCTCCTCTACGGGGTCTAACTATCACGATGCGCATGTCATCCTCCTCCACGGGGTCTAACTAAACCGACGCTGACGGGGATTGTGGAGCTATTACGACATCCGCAGTCTTTTGTGCACATTGGGTCATCTAACTCTGTACAATCCTTCTTTAAGTAGCATTTCTTCTTAGTTATCACTTTGCATACATTTTTTAAAGTCACATGCACAAGTTTTGATTTATTTTATATTTGCATTTTTCGAAATTAAATTTAAGCAAATGTCGCCCTGAGATTTGATCGTATATGCCGTCAATTTGGATTTATTCAAAATTTGCCATCACTTAAGAAATAGACAATTTAATCGTTGAAGAAAAAGGGTTCAATAGAAGAACTGAACTTTAACCGCGACATGTGGAAAACCATGTGCTTATGACAATAAAAATACAGAAAATGATGGCAGTCAACAAAAACATATTGCTCTAAAAAAATTCTTTATAGGGTCGAACTCATCAAACGAAAGACATGCCAATATATTTTGGTTTAAACTCACTGGATATCCTGGAATTACAATTGCAGTTTTATTTTGGATCGGCTTTCAAATATTTGCGCAATAGGAAATATTATAATATTATAGATGTTATTTTGTCTGTTTCAGATCCCCTGCTTCGTAGCCACGTACCTCATCATATTGCTGCAATTCCAGACATCGGAAATCTGCTTCGCTGGCATTGCAGAGGGGAACAGTACTATGGAAATCCATCCGGGAATTGAAATGAAATGATTATCGACTATGTTGTTTCATCTTTATTAGGATGGGATAAAACGCATTTGGAGTATTTTCTCGAGTTTCATTTTTTAATGGTGCAGAAAACATGTGGACTGTGTTTACGTTCAACTTCGGATATTTGCATCCCTGTGCCATTCCATCCCCTCCTCGCCAGAGATACTTCATAACTTGATACTTGATAGATTTTTTTTTACAATTAAATATTTCAATTATATTCCACTCATAGTTGCGAGAATTTTAAAATAGAGAAAACATTTTGGACAATTAGCATGAACAATGAGCTGCAAACATTGTAAAATCTACCATAATTTTATTTTCTGTCCAAAATGTCTAATTGATGTAAAAGAAATTCAATACATGTCTTTTAATTTTTTTCCATAAAACAGTTTCTATATTAGCACGTTTGACGTAAATATGAGTCCTAGAAGCTGAGACGCTCGTCGATACGCTTCATATGTTAGTGTAAAAAAAAATTAACATAACAAATACCCAATGCCCATCCATGTGTGTACAAAGATGCGTTAGAAATATTTTCAGCATATACGAACACAGTTATCGCACACGGTTATCCTGTTACATGTATACATGTACACTATATAACATATATATATATGTACACCTAATAGCATATTTACATGTTCACTAAATATCATATATAAATGTACACTAAATAGCATCGAACAGCGTATATGATTCATCAAATATACATTCATTTTCCATCTACTGAAAACCCCAAAAAGATTGACTCATTCATCAGCCCAAACATGTAACAAACATGTTCTTGAATTATGAAAGATAAAGCCCAATTCTACCTAAATCCCATAATAACAATAATAAAAAAAATATGTCTGCGCTATATTTGATTACTGTATTGTCAGTCGAGATTACTATATTTGGAGCGCCGAATTCTGCTCGTACCGCCCTTGACTGAACGTCCAAAAACACTGGAGAGCTTCATTCAGATGCAAAGGTATTTGTGACATATATCATATGCGACCCAAATTATAAAGGATCGGAACAAGATTATTGAAAAGTGTATGTGCCTAAGCAAAATTGATGATCGTTCTGCAACCTATTTATTGACAATGGAGTGTCACTGATCACGAACAGTTATCAGGGGCACTCCTTCTCTCTTCCTACCATAAAGTCCATAGACCAGGATTAATCATCTAAAGAGTGCCACTGATCAAGAACAGTGATGAGTGGCACTCCTTCTTCCTTCCCATCATAAAGTCCATAGACCAGGACTAATCATCTAAGGATAAATTGTGTCACTCCTTCTCTCTTCTTACCATAAAATCCATAGACCAGGACTAATCATCTAAGGATAAATTGCAAATGCCGCATATTTATTAATTCAGATGCATTAGAGCTCCTAAAACTTAGATATTCTGACCTGCTCGACGGATGTCACCAGGGGTATTTCAAGTTCTATCTCTCGTCCGGCCATTTTAAGAGAAAGACAGAGACGAGGTGTGTTTGCTTATCGCTCACTACCGGATTTTTGTTACATTTGAGCCCCGTATCAGCTAATTGCTTTGAAATGCCCTCCCGAAGGAACATTGTGAGGTACAGCAAACACCTAATTTGCAGAGGGCTGCTGCCTACGACGATCTTAACGTCGTATCAGGTTTGTGTTGACAATCATTTCAGAGGCTAATCTAGTAGGTCAGAAATGCGCACACCAATTTCGATGGAATAACGAGAAAAGAAAACTTACAAATACAATATACAGAATAGTAAGCATAATTGGAAATCTGTAATAATGTGAATCGTACAATTAAAGACATGTTTTTCACAATCATCCCTACTGCCAGCAACGTCAACTGTATTCAACCCTGAATTAAATATGGAAGAATGAATTAAATATGAAAGACTTAATTAAATATGGAAGAATGGATTAAATATGGATGAATGGATTGAATACGGAAAAATGGATTATATATGGGTGAATGGATTAGATATGGAAGAATGAATTATATATGGCAGAATGGATTGAATACGGAAGAATGGATTAAATATGGAGGAATGGATTAGATATGGAAGAATATATTGTTGTTGTGATAATCGCACTGAAACAGATTGCTCGCTTATTCATCAGTTTTAGACAAGTGTTCCAACTTAGAGAACTGGCTTGAGAAATTTTTTGCATTTAAGAGAAACTGACCCGTCACACCCCAGTTATCCGCGTATGAACCTCCGTTGATCACCGCATTAAGGTGAATAATTTACGATGCTTGACAGTATCAAGATTATTATTAGGCTGTTTATTGAAGAAACTATTGTCCTCGAGGGTCATGGACATTACTCAGTTTGTACATAAAAATGATTGTATAATTGCAGTGCTTCTTACATATATCAATTTTAATTAGTCCAGCGTACAGTCATTGAGGAACATTCAATTACTTGCCTTCTCTTTCTGACGCCCCTTAAACTGCCTCACCTTAAACTGTACAGTAACAGGCACACGAATCGTGTTACTTGTGAGGCACAATCAAGCACCTCACATTAGCCACTGATTTAGCAAACTGTCGCAGAAACAATAAAATGAGACATCCTAAAGGATACATCTCGAAGTTGTATCGCCATCTGACGCTGCAATATCATCTTGATGCTGTATTGCCGTCTTGACGCTGTATTACCATCTTGATGCTGATATGCCATCTTGACGCTGTATTTCCAGCTTGAAGCTGTACTGCCATCTCGATGCTGAAATACCATCTTGATGCCGCATTGCCATCTTGATGCTGCATCGCCATCTTGATGCTGAATTGCCATATAAATGCTCTATTGCCATCTTGATGCTGAAGTGCCACATTGATGATGAATTGCCAACTTGATGCTGAATTGCCATCTTCACGCTATATTGCCTTCTTGATGCTAGATTGCCATCTTGATGCTGAATTGCTATTTTGACGCGTTATAACCATCTTGATGCTTCTATACCATATTGATGCTGTATTGCCATCTTGACGCTGTATTTCCAACTTGATGTTGAATTGCCCTCTTGACGCTGTATGTCCAGCTTGACGCTGTATTGCCATCTCGATGATGAATTTCCATCTTGATGCTGCAATGCCATCTTGATGATGCATTGCCATCTTGACGCTGTATTACCATCTTGATGCTGAATTACCATCTTGATGCTGTATTGCCTTCTTGATGCTGCATTGCCATCTTGATGTTGAATCGTCATATTGACGCTGTGTTGCTATCTTGATGCTGAATTACCGTATAAATGTTGTATTGCCATCTTGATGCTGTATTGCCATCTTGATGCTGAATTTCCACCTCGATGCTGAAATGCCATCTTGATGCTGTATTGCCATCTTGACGCTATGTAGCCATATTGACGCTACATTGCCATCTCGCCGTTGTATTGCGATCTTGACGCTTTATTGCCACCTTGACGCTACATTGCCATCTTGACGCTATATTGTCATCTTGACGCTGTATTGCCATTATGACGCTATATTGCCATCTTGACGCTTTATTGCCATCGTGACGCTATATTGCCATCTTGACGCGTGATTGCCATCTTGAAGCTGCATTGTGTCTATTATCGTAAGTTTAGAAGTTCGTACAAATCAAACTCTATATTTTCAGTACATTCTTTATGCAAAATCCTTTCGATTCTATCTCTGCATCCTACATCATAGAGCTAATGTTTGTTCTTAGAAGTTACAAAGCGAAGGAGCGGTGAAGTGGCGACTGGGGGCACTTACGTGAGATTGGGGCACTTACAGCCGAGACGGGCACTTCAATGGTGGCGATCGTGGGCCAATGGACACAATGACTGCTTTGCCAACTGACGTAGAGCACTGCTTCGATCTAAAATTATTTGCAGAAAAGTATATATGCATGAAGATGTTGTATTGCACTTATGTAAGCATTGGTGTAGATAGACATTGAAAAGTAGTTAGTATTTATTCTTCATGACGGTCTTCCCCATTGAATCATGTCCGGTTTCCCAACTCATCTCAAATTCCCCCCCCTCCCTATTTTGACACGGTATGCATGCAAACAATTGCAGGAAGAGTCTTTATTAATAGATTTTACAGCATTGGTTATTAGGCTGTGATGAAAAAAATCTATTACTTTACCTAATTGAATAAAATATATGGAGGGAAAATATTTTGTAACCAAATTACTTTCCACGCTAAAGTAGCATGAAGGTATGATAGTCTAATGTTAACAGCATACTGGCATGAATTGAGTAGCCTAAAACAAATTACATTATTGTTCGAGCTGAGTAGCTCAAAGAAAATATAAATAATGGTATGAACTGGGCCTAAAATAAATAGCATAATGAAACAAACTGAGTAACCTTAACATAAATAACATAATGACATGAACGGACTACCCTGAAGTTAATAGCCCACTGGTATGAACAGAGTAGCCTAAAATAAATAACATTATGGTACAAACGGAAGAAGCCTGAAATGAATAGCATAATGGTATGAACTGAGTTGCCATAAACAAAAGCATAATGGTATGAACTGAGTTGCCCTAAACAAATAGCATTATGGTATGAACTGAGTTGCCTAAACAAATAGCATTATGGTATGAACTGAGTTGCCCTAAACAAATAGCATAATGGTATAAACTGAGTTGCCCTAAATAAATAGCATAATGGTATGAACTGAGTTGCCCTAAACAAATAGCACAATGGTATGAACTGAGTTGCCCTAAACAAATAGCATAATGGTATGAACTGAGTTGCCCTAAACAAATAGCATAATGGTATGAACTGAGTTGCCCTAAACAAATAGCATAATGGTATGAACTGAGTGTCCTTAAACAAATAGCATAATGGTATGAACTGAGTTGCCCTAAACAAATAGCATAATGGTATGAACTGAGTTGCCCTAAACAAATAGCATAATGGTATGAACTGAGTTGCCCTAAACAAACTGAGTAATCTGAAATGAATAATATGAAGTTATGAAGAGAGTAGCCTTCAAGGAATTACATAACGGTATGAAACGATTATCATTAAATGACTTGAGTAATTCAATTCAGTTTGTAAACATGAACCAGGGAATAGAGGGAAAGGCATTACTCATCACCTTTTGCTATCCTCATTTTGAAGGTCGAATACATGACCCAATGTTCGTGTTGTTGAACAATTGATCATGAGACCACGCACACAGGCACGTTTGATGGCACACCCTCCCACAAAACATCCCTTCTGTCGAGTCAGACAGTGACTTATTGTAAGCTCGTTTATTCCCTAGTCAATATTTCTTTTTAATTTGCAGCTCACCATCAAAGGGTTAGAAGAGGACACGTGTCCTGGATTTACACCACCTATTCTCCTCTTGTATGCCGGCCAAAAGGTGTTCATATTTAGTCGAGGAATTCGTCTGATCAAAGTATGTATATCTATACCATGAAGGTTCCTCCTAATGATGATAGTTAGCGAAGAGTACTCGGGGCTTCATTTTTTCCCAGTCAATTTTTCATCTTACAAGCATCCGTTCTCAAAAAAACAATTTATTTAACCATCCATCCCTCCAGTACCGTTGGTATGATCGAGAAATCGTAATCGTTACAAGGGCTGGGAAGGACACACGTGGCCATTTGTTCCGACCAACAAATATGGTAGAAAAAAAAGTTTTGTTAGCTCTCCAAAAGAGCTCTACTGAATGCCGAATAATTATTATTGCTTGGATTGTATTCAATCAATGAAATGTGATATTGGTTATAGGCTACAGGCTATAGGCTATAGGCTACAGGCTATAGGCTATAGGCTACAGGCTATAGGCTATAGGCTACAGGCTATAGGCTATAGGCTATAGGCTACAGGCTATAGGCTATAGGCTACAGGCTATAGGCTATAGGCTACAGGCTATAGGCTACAGGCTACAGGTTATAGGCTATAGGCTACAGGCTATAGGCTATAGGCTACAGGCTACAGGCTATAGGCTATAGGCTACAGGCTACAGGTTATAGGCTATAGGCTACAGGCTATAGGCTATAGGCTACAGGCTACAGGCTATAGGCTATAGGCTATTAGCTACAGAGATAGGGATCCGATTTTCCTTACTATGTTTAGTTTCCTATTTCCAAGTGTTGAGATTGTACGTTTCAACGTATGTACGTACAATTGGACGTTTCCTCCAGACGTACGGCTGTGTACATACAATGTTTCAAGGTATGTACATACAAATGGATGATTCCTCAAGACGTAGGGCTATCTACACATAACCTAAAAAAAAAATTGCCTAAATCCATACATTTTCAATGAAAGGATGTTTAAATAATAAACGTGAAAGTTACATATCAAGCATTGAAAGACGTCATTGGGCAAAAAAACATTTCATATAACTCGAACATTTGCGCACGATCCACATGAAACGGCATGTTTATTGAGATATGGCGATTCATGAAAGAGATCAAGTGATATTATTAAATAAAAATGTTTTTCCAAATTTCGTTTGGCAGCATCGGGCAGCATTTGTCAGAATTGGGCAGAATTTTATCACTATTGGGCAGCATTTGGCAGTATTGGGCAGCACTTGGCAGTATTGGGCAGCATTTGTCAGAATTGGGCAGCATTTGGCAGAATTGGGCAGCATTTGGCAGAATTGGGCAGCATTAAAAAAAAAAAAAAAAAGTTTATTCATACACAGATGGTATGTTATTTCTTTCAACAATCAATTTATGCGTAGTAAATCTAAGATCTGTGAAATTAACAAGATAAGAACCTGTAACTGAGTAATTGGAGCTGTGTGCGAGCGGTGGGAGGCATTTTACTTTCCTAGCTGAACATACGAACAAGACTCTTGCCGAGACATGTCACGACGAGAAAACTGTCAGGGTTAGGTTTTAATGTACACTATAAATATGCACTGTACTTCGTTGACATAAGGTGTTCCGCTCTGAACATTTGGATCTTTTATATAACAGTTAATTAGAATGGAAGTTGCTAATTCAGCTATACGCCTAATTCATTAAGTAGCAAAGACTGCGATGGTATGGTTGGGTCTATGTGAGACAGAAAATCACTGACAAAATAACAACATAAAACAGAGGAAATATCATCATTATATTATACAAAACAAAAAAGTTTCCTCGTGCACACGCGGTGTGTTATTCTCGTGGAACAATAAGCTCTCTGTAACGCGTCACGACGGAAGGGCTATCATGGTAGGTTTGAGGTCCACAACAAGTGTGCGTTATATCCTGATGAAATAAGATGTTTTTATTTGACATGGATATATTTTGCATAGTAATTAGTCTGAATTCTTTATTCAGACCCACAGCCTAATCAATTGAATAGCAAAGAATGCAACGGTATGGGTGGATCTATGTGAGCTAGAAAACCGTTGGCATAGTAAATAAAATAAGAAAAAAAATGCATTCATACACCAACCAGTGTGGTATTTTTGCGGCATGGTAACAGAATGCACAAATACAATTAGAAAAAGAGATCAGAGAAACATAGTATGTGAAGTTATGTTAGTGTTTTTTTGACAGGGTGGTAGTGTTGATGCTCTGAGCGAGCTGGAAAATATAGTTTTACGTTCCCAGTTTTGCGTCAATCGTCATCGATTGTTTAACTCTGCCTGCCCTTGTCTGCGAGCAAGCAATAGAGTGGTACATTTCTGCTTGAAAGAGGATACGGTTGCGCAATTCTGAATGTCAGCTGGTAGCTTGTTGAAGCTCTTTGGACCTGAAATAGTGAAAGCTTTGACCCAAATCTCTGTTCTTCTGAACTCTGTGTCAATGTCATTTTCATACCGTGTTGATTGTTGATGGGCCGCTTTTCGAGTTGTCAATACAACACCGTTGGAACAGGAGAGCTTGTTCTGAATTTTAAAAACTCGTACTACTTCGCTCAGTTCTAGTCGTTCTTGGATATTCAGCCACCCAAGTTTTTTTAGAATTGGTGTCACGTGATCGTTCTTTCTAAAAATCCCATCGTGAGCTACTTTTGCGGTGAAGTTTATGCTGCGTTGAATGTCTGAGACTAGCGTTTTTGTGCACTTACCCCAAATGGTGGGGCAGTAGTTTAAGTGTGAAAAAATCAGAGCATTGATTACGAGAAGTCTGGACTTGAAGTCGAGTTGTTTCTTCGTTCGACTGAGAAACATGAGTGTACCATTCAGTTTGGAGCAGAGCTCATCAACATGATGTACAAAGGTCATATTGGGTTCAAGCCACACTCCCAGACTTTTGACTTTGCTGTCAAGAGGGATTTTTGCGCCCATACAGTCAACAGCAAAATTTTCGGGAACTCTCCGTGTGTTTGCTTTGGATCCCAGCTTTTCTAATTCGTTTGCTGGTCTAACGAACAGCAATTGAACATCGTCCGCGTATAATGTCATTTTGGCATTGTCGAGAAGGTTTCCACAGTTTATGTAATTGATAAACAGAAGGAAAAGGGAACGGTCCGAGAATCGATCCTTGTGAAACCCCGAAATTTACCTGTCATGGAGAAGAGGTGATTTTTCCATCTAACACGACAGACTGGGACCGCTGCCTGAGATAGCTTTCAAACCAGGGTGTTTGGATGTTTAGTTGTATCAGTTTTTGCAGCAAAATATCATGATTTACGCTATCAAATGCTTTAGAGAGGTCCAGCAGCACGAGTAATAATAGACTATTTTCGTCTATAGCTTTGTATACGAGTTCAGAGATTTTCAGTAGCGCGTCTTCAGTAGAGGTCTTCCGTCTGTATGCATAATGACATTCATTGATCAGGTTCGCCTCTTCTAGGTAGTCAAGAAGTTGGCGTGCAATGATATTTTCCAGGATTTTTGAAGTTACTGGTAGGAGGCTTATGGGTCTGTGATTTGAAGGGTCGTTTACTTCCCATTTTTTATGGATAGCTTTGAGTAGCGCGTGCTTCCAATTTTGAGGGAAGGTATTTGTTACAATGGATGTGTTGATGAGCAGCTGGAGATATGTCAAAATCATTTGTAACCCGTCTTTGAGGTACTGTAATGCTATTCTATCGTTCCCACAAGAATTTGTATTTTTCAGCGCGAAAATAGCCGAAACAATTTCCAGTCTGCTTACCGGGCTCGGTGTCCACATTTGGTCGTTCTAGGTGGATGAGTAGTTATGAGATGGAACTGTGAACCGAGTTAGCTTATGCATTACCGGGGTTTCGTGAACCACCGAGAAAGTTTTGCTGTGTTCGTTCATCACCTCTTCGTACGTGTGTTTTCCAACGTTAGCGAAGAACTCATTGAATGATTCTGCCATTTCTTCTGGGTTATCATAGTTTGAGGACTTATTTGGTTTCTTGTGGGGCACAATATTTCCAAGGATGTTTCAAGTCTGCTTCGGGTTGTTTTTTGCTTTTTCTAATTCAGCGAAGTGCGCATCTCTTTTCGCTTTGCTTATTAATTTTTTTACGCGTTTTCTCATGGGTTGACAAGCCACTCGCAGGACATTTAAAACACGCGATTCGTCGGTCAAATCTGTGCTATCTGAATCTGTGTTACTTCTATCACCATTTTTGTTAACTTGATCTTTCAGAAACTTTTGAAAATATTTTGGGTTTTGTATTTCCTGCTTGAGTTTAGGAGTCATCCAGCTGACTGGAGGGCGAGTTATTTTTTTGTAATTATTGGTGCTACAGTGTCGAGAGCTGCTGAGAACGTGTCTGCGAAGATGGCCGCTTGAATATTCACGTCGTCGTTGTTGCGAATGCTGTTAAGGGATGGGATTCTGTTCCATAACTCTTGCATCAGTGAATCTCGTGAGAAGTTTTCTTTTGTTCTATACGTCAGGATGACTGGTACCCGTTTTTCTTTGTGTACTGTGATCAGGCAGCTTATTTCCTGATGGTCGGCAAGTGACTCATATACCTTGGTGCTTATGACAGACGATCTATTGTTTGTAATTATCAGATCAAGCAATGAGTTACTGTGTTTCGTAATTCTAGTTGGTTCCTCAATGAGTTGCTCAAGTTTTAATCTTTTATTAATTGGGCAAAATTTATTAGGTTTTGATTGATCGTCATTGGAATCTCCTAAGACGTACATGTTCTTCTTCAGAGTAGCTGATGTCTGGATATTGGATTCTATGTGGCTGATTGACTGGTTGCTGGCTTTGGGTGTCCTGTAAATGGCTCCGACAATAAAAGATTTAGTTTTTCTTACCTGGACGGTGATCCAAACATCGTCCACTGCGTCTCCACATCCACCCGTTTTCAATGTCCTGGTTGTTTACTCATTTCTGGCATAGATACAGGCATTTGGCAGAATTGGGCTGCATTTGGCAAAATTGGGCAGCATTTGGCAGAATTGGGCAGCATTTGGCAGTATTGGGCAGCATTTGGCAGCATTGGGTAGCATTGGGCAGCATTGGGCAGCATTGGGCAGCATTTGGCAGTATGGGCGGTATTTGACAGAATTGGGCAGCATTTGGCAGTATTGAGCAGCATCGTGTTGGTGGTAAGAGGAATTGTTGGAATGCACACCGCTTCAGTATTGGAATGTCGTTAACTGTAATATCAAAATTGATATTAATCTATCCGTTGAAATTATCAAAGTGCACTGAAAAAAAATTGGCAAAATATTTGCTCGGGATAGCAAGGTTATTAGCTTACTGATAATAATGAAATGATTGAAATAATTTCCTAAAATAATGACTCTTATTGTTCATATCAAAATACGTGTTTTTATTTGCATGTATTACACCAAACTATACACTATACTAACTTAATTGCATCTGTTACTCCCCATCAATGACGGCTTGAACACGCTCGACCTCAAATGACATTAATATCTGTGCAAATTGTGTGATTGTTGTTATAATGGGGCTAAATTTCATGCAATGATTTGTGTGATTTGTTGAGTTTCTCAAACTAAAAACTTGACATCTCATTACCTGATTGTCCAAAAAAAAACATTTATTTCATTTCCACCAGTTGGTCCTATTTAATATTTACCCGTACTTGTTATTTTACACACATAACAGAGATACCACAGGTGCGTAAATATTTCACTTTCTGCATGTTCTGAACTAACAACCTAGTCCGCAGTTGCTGTCGTCTGTTATACGAATAAACAGAGTTAACAACACGTTGCTACAGTAGAATTACCATTGCGGGGCCGATGACCATTGATTGGCCGATTACCATTGCGTGGCCATTGATAGCGCTGAATGCGTCGTAATTGGGCAATAGTGTCACTCGCTGCCGTTGATCGGCCATTGTGAGGCTCTTGGATAGCAGGCCAAATTAGAAACAGGAATCCACAACATATTGCCCACATGGATACATCAATCCGACGGAAGAATGTGATTGTACATGAGCAAGAATTTGAGTATTTGTGTTACAGTGGTGGCGGTGGTCTAACGATGCATTGGATATCATTCATATCACAAACTTCAAGCTACTAACACTGCAACATCATCAGATAAGAAGACATATTTGCTCATATTTCGAAAATGAGGTGTCTGTACTCCAAGGAAATTGCAATGCTTTAAAGACCAAGCGTCAAGGTTCTCTGAGTGTCAAGGAACCTGACACTATCAAACCTTTTGATTATATGTATGACTATCCATCACTCGGTCGTCCGATTTTCAAGTTAGTTCCGATATTGCACGCATGAACTTCGAGGTATTTTCGGTGCCAGACATCTGAACTACAGACAGTAACGATAACGCACGTCTCAAATACAAAGTGTATCCGATACCACAAGCTCTGAATTTTAAGATACTTCCACATCTGCGTGTCTGAATTTGAGAAATGAAGTTGACGTTTGTGTACAAATTACTAAATCTGATTCTTCATGTATTACGTCTCTTGGGCGGTTTTGCATACTCATGGAGGAACATACCTGGCAGATTGACTGAAGGCTTGGAACGCACCTGGCTGCGAGGGACCGATATCAGGGCTCATTACCATTGGAAACTTTGGAATAAGTTCATCCTACTGTGTCTGACCGCCCACTTAGTGACACTAGGAATTGCATTATTTCCAAACTCATTCATGTATGACAAAAATCCAACAATTCACTTTGCAATAAAAACGATTGATATTTTTCAAACAATTTGCCAAAGCCTAATTACGATTTATATCATCAGTCGCGAGAAATTTTTGAAAAAAATTATAATTTGTCAGGGTCAAATAACACGTGCATATTTGGATGGTTCCACCGTCGCAGCTGTTGGTTTCTTCACTGCTATATCAACAAACACCGTCTTCACATTGCTTGTGATTGGGTTTTTCATATTAAAGTATGTTCAATCAACGGAACTGATATATATGTTACGCATCCTAAACACGACGATTTTCTGTTTCCAACAATTTGCATTCTGCTCGCTGTACTGGATTCTGATTACCCTGCAAAGCCTTTCCTACGAGAATGCAGTTCGTGAGCTGGAGATGTGCTTTTATTTTATCAGTTGTAATAGGAAGAATATCTCACTTATCAAATCTTTCGATCTTGTGGTTGCTGCACCGAAGGACATTCAAAAGGTGTCATCAAACGCTGGATCAAAATCGAAATTAATTAACGTAGCCACAACGAATTTTATCAAAAAGCACAGTTCCAGAAACACGGCAGATGATACTGTTTGCAAAGCATCGCTGACCACAAACGAGACCGCCTGCCCCAAAATTCGTGACTGCTACGTCAAAATTCTCTCAACATACCGCCTTCGGGAACTGGTGCAAGACTACATTGGATTCCCGACCGCCTGCTTACTTCTGTACACTGTTTTCACCATCTTAATAAGCATATTCCTCCTGACATTCGGGCCTGCAGTGAAATTTCCGTTAATAATAATATCGACATTCTACCTCACTGCCTCTTGTGCATCAACTTCCCTTCTGCTGACACTTCCTGAGAAGATTATCAATAAGGTAAGATTCACATTGTTTCACCAATATGTATGAAAAAACTGGAAAAACGTTTCCTTTTTCTTCAAATAAACTATGTCGGCATTCTCAAACCCAGCACGTTTTGCATATACCGAGGATACTAAAGCATGAAATAGTGAACTGTAACTAATGTCTATTTTTGTTATATTCAATTACTACCAATAACGTTAAAGAAGTATTATGCAGTAACTCTTATCAATCTGATGAAAGGCTTCAGCATTTCATGACGTTTATTGTGCAGAGTTCCCAGTTTCGGGCATCGATGACAATATGAATTATCCCTACCTTGTCTTCTGTCAGCGCCAAAAACTCCTGTCGCTGTCGCTGGAAGTCTCTGCCGTCGCCAGAGATCCTGTACTGATGCAGGAGGTGAGTGGCCGTGAGTCGAGAGCCTGCTATGATGCGAGAGGTGAGGAAAACCGTCGTCAGAGCCTGTACTGATGCAGGAGGTGAGTGGCCGTGAGTCGAGAGCCTGCTATGATGCGAGAGGTGAGTGTACCATCATTAGAGCCTGTACTGATGCAGGAGGTGAGTGGCCGTGAGTCGAGAGCCTGCTATGATGCGAGAGGTGAGGAAAACCGTCGTCAGAGCCTGTACTGGTGCAGGAGGTGAGTGGCCGTG
>SDVV010007928.1:0-17490 GCA_016164225.1 Gammarus roeselii | reverse complement strand
ATGAACTCAACACTACTCAATACAAATGAACTCAATACTACTCAATACAAATGAACTCAATACTACTCAATACAAATGAACTCAATACTACTCAATACTTTTCAATACAAATGAACTCAATACTACTCAATACAAATGAACTCAATACTACTCAATACAAATGAACTCAATACAACTCAATACTACTCAATACAAATGAACTCAATACAACTCAATACTACTCAATACAAATGAACTCAACACTACTCAATACAAATGAACTCAATACTACTCAATACAAATGAACTCAATACTACTCAATACAAATGAACTCAATACCCTAAAATCAATAAGATGTAACTTGCACTAACGCTCCTCCGTCAATTATCAAATCAAATCAATTCAATTAAAATTAAAATCAAATCAACTAACGGGAACACTACTGCCAAAGTTAAACAACAAGATTATATAGAATTTTGGTATCTGTTGTTACTCCAGTTCCGTTAGAATAAAAAAGTAACAACATGTTGTACAAAATTATCTGTCTGTGTGATATTTGCATAAATCATAATCAAGTGAAATCTTCTGTGACATAAGAACCAGGAGCAACTGTATAAGCTCTCTCTAAGGGTGCCCTCACGCCTCTCCCTCCTCCCCCACACCCCTTCAACCGTTGTCAGAGCCGATTGTCCCCTACACCTCAACCGTATTATAAGATGTTACTGGTATTACGATACTCAACATTGTCAAATGTGGCCGGTTCTCTGTAACAAAACCACAAGTATTTTGTATCAGGTAGTATCATTGTATTGTACCACTTTACGTCTCGCAGCTTAGAATCGTGCTATGACTTTAAGACACCACATTTACTGAATTGTAATTATTTTTTCGTCATCTTCTGATACTCCGCCGGTCATGTCTGGTAAAAGGTTGGTGCCCTAAATCATGATATCAATCCTTTATTGAGAAGCAGATGGGAGCAGCTACGAGTTAGTTTAGCTTTGCATCCAACCCAAATCCCGCAATAGGAAGTAACCTTGCGCTAACGCGCATCCGAAGATACGCGCATCCGACTCTCCTTTGTATTATTCCCGTTTTAATTCTGTTTTCGAACCGTCGACATAGTCGTCACATCCCGCATCTAATTATAGTATTGCATTCATATCAGCTGTCCACAAGAAATCACAAAAAATAGAACTCAAGATAACGGTCAATTTTCCCAGCGGTAAATTCTAAAACAGTCCAAGATGGTTCAGACTAAGCTAGAATGTGGCATCTGCCACACCTCGTACGCCCCCGAACTAATGGATTGCCAAAGTTTTTCTTGCTCTGACAGGAGTTTGCGTAGCAGTCCCTCAAATGGGGAATGCAAGACATTGCGTTGTAAATTTTGTCAACTAAACATATGAAAGCACAAATCAGCCACGCCTCCGATGGATTATCTAAAACAGAGACAGTCTCATCCAATGGCTCATCCATAACAGAGACAGTCAACCCGGAAACCCGATTGCTAGCTGTTGAATTAAAATTGGATAACGTGCTGAAACAATTTCACGAATTTAAAGACCTGATAAGAAGCAAATTAGCTGCAGTCAAAGAAACTGCTGAGGCCACCCAAAATCAAGTGAAAAAATTTCAAATGCACCTAGACTCCGAATTCGCCAAAAAACAATAGGGAAATAAGCCGCTCTTAAAATTTTCATTGCATTTAAAAAATTTAGTCAACAAGAGTAAAATTTCGATCACAGTCCGTGATCGAAATATAGCACATTTTACTCTTGTTGACTACATTTTTTAAATGCAATGAAAATTTTAAGAGCGGCTTATTTCCCTATTATATTCCGGCTCGTGATTGAGCTCTTTGCCTCTAATCGCCAAAAAACTTTCGGCCCTAGAAGCTGAGACAAATGATCGTATCAAACCGATAGAAAACTCAGTCAAAGATAGCGAGGCACTGTACTCAACTGTAGTTAGTAGGAGGCAGCAACGCTAAGGCAATGCAACACACGTTGGACCACAATCTCACCATTGGCGACCCAATACACGTAACCGATTCGATGTATTGCCCGATAAAATGGACTCTCAGAATACAGAGGAAATTATTGTGATTGGTGATCAAAATGTCACCTCCTTCAAATCAAATCAGCGAAAAGGAAGAATTCAACTGAAAATACTCGGCAAAGCTGATTTGAAAATTGACGAGGTCGAAGGCAATTTCGCAAAGGAAAGGATACATTATTCTAAGCGAATTATAATACAAGTCGGAGATAAAGACGTGTCGCAGACGGAATCAACATGGAAAAGGTATGAAGCCATGCTGAACAACATCAAACCTTCACACGCGAACCTCCATGTTACTGGTATCCTGCCCCATCCGAACCAAAGTAGATACAAGTTGAGCAAGATGATTTTACTTAACAATCGCCTAGCAACTTTCTGCAAAGCCCAGAAAATCTCTTTCTCGGATCATTGGGATACGATGATTGACCCAAAGTACTATACATTTAAAAGAATCACCAACAAGGCTATCATTAACACGTATGGACTTGATACCATCGAAAACATCATTAAAAACATCGGCGCTGGACTTGTCAACGGAAATAAGTCAAAAAACGTAAACGATATCATACCAACAACTCCGCCAGCAGTGCCCGACGAAGCGACACAGCGACTTCCGCCCGTTGCAACACGAGATACACAACAAATACAAGTGCCCATTCAAACACCACCACAGGTCCTAGCAAAAAAGTTCCTGTCATCAATCCAGTCCGAGTTAGAGGCAGTAGTCGTAGCTCCGCTAGTACAACCCGTGTAAACAAAAACGAAAGTCTCGGCTCCGACACAAGACCTCAGAGTATAAACAAATTATGTCAAGCAAATCAAGACAATGTGACTAACTAGGTATCCATGCATTGAATGAAAGTATCGACATAATAGCAATCACAGAATCGTGGATGAAATTGAGCACCAGGCATTATTTAGGCGAATTTACTCTTCCCGGCTACTCACTATTTCACAAAGATAGACAAGGCCGAGAGGGCGAAGGAGTGCTGTTTCTCGTGAAAAACACTCGGCAAATATTAGAAGTCATTATTCCAAACAACAGGCACGACAAAGTATCAATCCAAGTAGTCGGGAAACATATAAAATGTCAAATCACTCTCGTCTATCGCGCCCCTAGAAGCAAGGTTGCAGATGATATCGATCTTTACAACACCCTCGTCGATGTTTTCACAACACAACATAGTGTTGTGCTTGGTGATTTCAATATCCCCGATATTTATTGGGAATCAGACGAATGAACTGCTACCGGCCAACGTCTGATTGATTTTGCAGACGATAACTTCATGAGCCAAATGGTGAAGACACCTACAAGAGGTAGCAACATTCTTGTTCTCCTATTTAGTGCAAGCGACTCTCATGTCACGAACGTCGAAGTAGGTGAACCACTCGGAACTAGTGACCACAACTGGATCCGTTTTTTGATAGAGCTCGAGTTGAAAACATCAACAAACTGCGAAAAAGTTCCTAACTTCAGATTAGCTAATTTTGATGGCTCAAGAGAGTCAATGGTGTCAGCAAATATAACCCTCGGGCAAGATGTCAATCAATCGCTTGACTACTTCTTGACTGCACTTAAAAATACAGAACAGGAGCATATCCCGCGCAAAAACAGGGAACAGCAGCCTATCAGCCCAAGTACTGGAAAGGAGAATTGCAGCGCCTTCATTCAGGGATGAAAACAAAGCATTCAATGAAGCAGAGACATCCGCATGACGACGTAGCAAAAAATGAATACAGAATTAACAGACGAGATCTGAAGAGAGTCCTGAAACGTAAGAAGCAAGATTATGAAAATGAAATTGCTGCCAATGCCGAAACTAATCCGAAACAATTTTTTTGTTATATTTCGAGCATAAAAAAATCAAAATCTGTAATAGGTCCTCTCGAGAATGGTGTTGATGAGCTAGAAACGGACGACGCCAAGATGAGTGTTCCACTTAATGAATACTTTTGCTCTGTATTTACGGTAGAGAATCAGGATATTCCTAATTCTGAGGATATCATCGAGGCAAAACAAATTGAAGCCCTCACCACAGTGAACTTTTCCTTCGCCGAAGTTCATAAATATATAGATAAATTGAAAGTCACCAAATCTTCAGGTCCAGACCAAATTCATCCTAGAATTCTATTAGAAACTAGAAACGAAATCGCCGAACATTTATCAAACATTTTCACCCAATCTCTCACAAACAGTACCTGCCTCTCTAATTGGAAAGAGGCCAATGTTACCCCAATATTAAAAAAAGGGACAAAAAGTGTCCCGGCAACCACCGACCAATCTGTCTCACCTCAGTCATTGGCAAGTTGATGGATAGTTTGATAGCGGATAAAATAACAGATTTCTTAGAATCGAAGAAATTGATTGGGGACTCCCAGCATGGTTTTCCAATGCTACTCTTTTTCAGAAATATAATCTAAATCCACGACACAAAATGTCCAATCGATATCATATCCCTTGACTTTTAAAAGGCCTTTGATAAAGTCCCCCACAGCACCTAATTAGTAAATTGCACACCATCGGTATTCAAGGCGAGCTTAACAACGGGATAAAATGCTGGCTTACGGACAGACGGCAGCGAGTTGTACTTAACGGAGCTTCCTCCCCCTGGGTTAATGTTACAAGCGGCGTGCCTCAAGGATCCGTGTTAGGGCCAGTTCTCTTTATAATATTCATCAACGATCTCGATAGCATTGTACTCTCAAACATTAGCAAGTTTGCAGACGGTACTAAGATCGGAGGAAAAGTGCAAACTGAACTAGAGTGTCAGAAGATCCAACTAGACTTGAACAAAATTGTTGATTGGTCAGAAAAGTGGCAAATTAAATTTATTGTAGACAAATGCAAAGTTATGCACATAAGTCCTCATAACCCCAAACACGAATATTCAATGTCTGGAAAGAAACTCATTCCCGTCACCGAAGAGAGAGATTAAGGTGTCATCATTAGTAACGACCTAAAAAGCAGCAAGCAATGTCACGATTCTGCCAAGAAAGGCAACAAAATGCTAGGCATGATATCCCTCACTATCTCGTACAAAAACCAACACAGAATGCTCAAGTTATTTAATGCATTTGTCCGACCGCATCTCGAGTATGCCGTTCAATTCTGGTCTCCATTTCTTAGAAAAGACGTTATTAAACTTGAGAAGGTTCAACGTAGAGCTACCAAACTCATCCCCTCGCTGCGGAATAAATCGTACGAAGACAGACTTTGTGAACTCAATCTTTATTCGCTGGAGAAACGTCGAGTCAGAGGCGACATGATAGAAGTGTGGAAGATTATGAAGGGTAAGGAAAACGTCGACCGAGCAAGACTTTTCACTCTAGATACAAACGGAGTGACTAGGAACAATGGATACAAAATCGTTGGGAAACGTTTCTCACTCGACATCACGCGCAATTTCTTCATGTATAGAGTTGTCGAAGAATGGAACAAACTTCCAGCGGAGGTTGTAAACAGCAATACAATCAAAACGATTAAGTTGCGGCTCGATAAGCTCTACCTAAATCGCCGATAAATAGCTAAGCTGTTCCATTTCCTGTTGTTATAAAAAAACAGGAATGGCACACAAAACTCTCAGACGTTCTACTTCAGAACTAATTCTCTTGCTATCAAAAGGCCACCTAGTTTGGGCCAATAGGCCTGTTGTTGTCTTCCTACACTTGTAAACACTTGTATAAAGTGGAAGCTGGCAGCAGCTCGTCTGACCTCTTCTTTGGTTTGGCGATGGGCAGCATTATCACACAATCTTCATGTTGGTGAGGGTAAGCGACGTCCTAGCACCTTAAATCTAGATGACTAGGATGTAGCCAAAGCATAAACCCTGGCTTGTTTGAGAATATTATTAATGTTGAGCAATGTTTAAACCTGAAAACCAGGATCAAGAAAACAATCGAAGGTTTTTATGAGTTTTACAAAGCTCTTGGCCCGGGAGGAACTTGTTCGGCTTCATTTGCAGTTGCGCGTGAGATTTTGTGTGTGAGGACCTTGTGCTGAAGTTAAGTTTTCTAGCAACTTATCGAAAGGAGAGGCTAGGATCGTTCCGAACCTCTTTTCTAACGAGTTGATTTGTTTCTGCCGTTGTTGGGACGTCAATTGCGTTCTTGAGGCCGCCGCACCTCTGACATTTTCGACGACGCCACTGAAAAGACAGGGTTGAAATTTGCTCTTCCCTCTTCCTCTGACTTTTAAGGTTGATACTTGCTCTTCTCTCTTCCTCAGATGTTAGGGTTGATATGTGATCTTCTTTCTTTCTCTGATGATAGGGCTGATATTTGCTCTTCTCTTTTCTTCTGATGTTAGGGCGAATATTTGCTCTTCTCTCTTCCTCTGATGTTAAGGCTGAAATTTGCTCTTCTCTGTTCCTCTGATGTTAGGGCTAATACTTGCTCTTCTCTCTTCTTCAGATGGTAGGGCTGATACTTGGTCTTCTCTGTTCCTCTGATGTTAGGGCTGATATTTGCTCTTCTCTCTTCCCTCTGATGTTAGGGCTGATATTTGCTCTTTTCTCTTCCTCTGATGACACGGTTGATATTAGCTCTTCTCTCATGTTCTGATGTTAGGACTGATATTTGTTCTTCTTTTCTCAACTGATGTTAGAGCTGATATTTGCTTTTCTCTTCCCTTTGATGTTGTGGTCGATATTTTCTCCTCTTCTTCCATTGATGTTAGGGATGATATTTGCTCTTCTCTCTTCCTCTGATGTTGGAACTGATATTTGCTTTTCTCTCTTCCTATGATGTTAGGGCTGATATTCGCTCTTCTTTCTTCCTTTGATGTTGGAGCTGATATTTGCTCTTCTATCTTCCTCTGATGTTAGGGCTAATATTTGCTCTTCTCTCTTTCTCTGATGTTGGGCAGATATTTGCTCTTCTTCTTACTCGTATATTAGGGTTGGTACTTGCTCTTCTCTCTTCGTCTGATGTTAAGGGTGGCATTTGCTCTTCTCTTTTCCTCTGCTGTTAGGGTTGGTATTTGCTCTCCGCTTTTCCTCTGATGTTAGGGCTGAGATTTGCTCTTCTCTCTTCCTCTGATGTTAGCCCTGATATTTGCTCTTCTCTCTTCCTATGATGTTAGGGCTGATATTTGCTCTGCTCTCTTCCTCTGATGTTAGGGCTGATACTTGCTCTTCTCACTTCCTCTGATGTTAGAACTGATATTGGCTTTTCTCTTTTCCTATGATGCTAGGACCAATATTCGCTCTCTTCCTCTGATGTTAGGGCAGATATTTGCTCTTCTCTCTTTCTCTGATGTTGGGCAGATATTTGCTCTTCTCCTCTCCTCGGATGTTAGGGTTGGTACTTGCTCCTCTCTCTTCGTCTGATGGTAAGGGTGGTATTTGCTCTTCTCTCTTCCTCTGGTGTTAGGGTTTGTGTATGCTCTCCGCTTTTCCTCTAATTTTAGGGCTGAGATTCGCTCTTCTCTCTTCCTCTGATGTTAGGACTGGTATTTGCTCTTCTCTCTTCCTCTGATGTAAGGGCTGATATTTGCTCTTCTATTTTCCTCTGATGTTAGCGCTGATATTTGCTCTTCTCTCTTCCTCTGATGTTAGGGCTGATATTTGCTCTTCTCTCTTCCGCTGATGTCGGGCTGAAATTTGCTCTTCTCTTTTCCTCTGATGTTAGGGTCAATACTTGCTCTTCTCTCTTCCTCTGAAGGTAGGGCTGATATTTGCTCTTCTCTCTTGCCTCTGATGTTAGGGCTGATATTTGCTCTTCTCACTTCCTATGATGTTAGAACTGATATTTGCTTTTCTCTCTTCCTATGAAGCTAGGGCCGATATTCGCTCTTCTCTCTTTCGCGGATGTTAGGACTTATATTTGCTCTTCTCTCTTCCTCTCACGTTAGACCGATATTTGCTCTTCTCTCTTTCTCTGATGTTGGTCAGATATTTGCTCTCCTCTCTTCCTCGGATGTTAGAGTTGGTACTTGTACTTCTCTCTCCGTCTGATGTTAAGGGTGGTATTTGCTCTTCTCTCTTCCTCTGGTGTTAGGGTTGGTATCTGCTCTCCGGTTTTCCTCTGATGTTAGGGCTGATATTTGCTCTTCTCTCTTCCTCTGATGTTAGGGCTGATATTTGCTCTTCTCTTTTCCTCTAATGTTAGGGCTGATATTTGCCATTTTCTCTTCCTCTGATGTCACGGTTGATACTAGCCCTTCTCTCTTGTTCTGATGTTAGTGCTGATATTTGTTCTTCTCTCTTCCCCGGATGTTTGGGCTGATATTTGCTTTCCTCTCCTCCTCTGATGATGGGGCCGACATTTCCTCTTTTCTCTTCCATTGATGTTAGGGATGATATTTGCTTTTCTCTCTTTCTCTGATGTTGGACAGATATTTGCTCTTCTCTCTTTCTCTGATGTTGGACAGATATTTGCTCTGCTCTCTTCCTCGGATGTTAGGGTTGGTAATTGCTCCTCTTTCTGTGTCTTATGTTTAGGGTGGATTTTTTTTTTTTTTTAGTAAATCATTTATTTCCATCGTCTAGCAATGGGTTTTCAATACTTAGGTATAATACATCAAACTTAGTTTTCATATGCGGTATTTGAATTAGCGAAACGAGAGATAAAGTGAATTTGTGACAGCACATCTCCTGTCGGCGGCCGGTTTGTTGCTACTTCATGTTTCAAAACATGATTCACAATATATGTTATTGAAAATCTTATAAAAAACACAAGGGTATGGGATTGATAAATCCAAAATGAATACATCGGAGCTCCTCTCTGATGTGCTGCTGGCTCGCCTGCATGGAACTGAATGGAATTCCCAGTATACCATCATACATGTACACATACAAATACACATTCATAAGTGCATACACCTACCTACATATATGGATGACAAACAGTGTAATACACGTTCATATGTGCACACACCTGCCTACATATATGAATGACAATCAGTATAATACACATTCATATGTGCACACACCTACCTACGTATATGGATGACAATTAGTATAATACACATTCCTATGTGCTCATACCTACCTACATATATGGATGAACAATCAGTTGGGAGATCGAAAAGCACTAACATATTGTACAGATGGGTCTAAGCCATTGTATTAATAATAAAGGGGTGAATAGGCGACATAAGTTATAGAACAAATTATACCTAAAATACATACCAAATAATTGAATATACAATATACACACTTCATGACCGCTAGGAAATGAATAAATGATTGACAATCAGAAATAATACAATGCTGGAGTACACAAGTTGGATGAATATATCTGTTATAGAAGACAAATCAAAATGTTAGCTTATAGGGCAATGATTGTATCATCAAAAATGGTACGGTAATTGTTAGAAATAATTCAATGCATTATAATAAAATCGAGTAAACCTTTGTCAAGTTAGAAGCTGCCTATCGTTCCTCGAAAAAACTGAGTTCGTATTTTAATTATACTAAAACGACTGGAAAATTTAAATCATAAAAATAGACAAAACGCTAGTTAACACTTGTGGTAATTGTCAAAGTCAATTGTGATATGTAACAAAATAGAAAACATATGTATCGTCTGAGTAAAAACGATTAGATGGTGTCTCAATGTTGAGGGTGATGGTTGGTGGTGGTGGTCGCTCATGAACAGAAATGCATTTTCTGGTTACTGGTATTATGCATTTAGCTTGTGCTTGCTGGCAAAGTTACCGTTTTGATTTGATCGGTCAACAGATGTTCATTTAGCCTATTCTTGAAGTACTTGTTGGATACAAGATTTTTGAGGCTTGTTGGGAGGTTGTTCCCGGATTTTGATCCAGTAATCGAAAAAGCTCGACAGGCAGTTTATGTTTTCCTGTGTTAAACGTGCAGAGTATCATTATTTCTTGTGAATCGATTGTTCTTTTCACCTCGGGAATACATGCGCCTTTGGCTGCCAGGTGAATGTTTTTCTAGAAGATCTTTATGAATTCTGATCGACTCATGGAGTGCCAGTTTGTTGTCGATATTGAGCCACTGTAATTTTTCGAGGAGAGGACTTACGTGGTCTCGTTTTCTGTGGTTACCATCGCATGTTATTCTTGCCGCAAAGTTCATACAACGTTGTACTTTCTCTCTTTGGGCTTAGGTGCATTTCCCCCTAATTGAAAGACAGTAGTTAATGCGAGAAAATACTAAAGCGTGGACAATCAGTAATCTTGATTTGAAATTCATTTTTTTTCGGAGTTTAGGAACAGAAGTGTTCCATTCAGCTTGGAACACAGAGTGGTTACGTGGTGTTTGAAAGAAAGATCGGGATAAAACCATACTTCCAGACTTATAGCTTTATCTTCATCAGGAATATCAGATTTGCCTATCCTGATAGAAAAATTCATTGGAACTGCTTTTCTTTTTGAGTTCGAGCCCAAGATGCATTTTGTTTTTTTTAGAGTTGAGGTTGAGTCTATTTTATTATACCAAGATTTCAGATTAGTTACGGCTGTCTCAGCGTCGTCTTTCAGTGCATTCAGATCCGACGACTTTCGGGAAAGCAATATTTGAACATCATCGGCGTACATTACCATTTTCGCTTGATTTTTTGGTAATTTACAGTCTATGTCATTTACAAAAAACAAGTATCGAACCTTGAGGGCCCCCAAAGGCAACTGTGGCCGAATTTGACATAGTTACGTTATCGAGTATAACTGATTGTTTTCGATTCATCAGATAACTTACGAACCAAGTAGGGTCAATTTCGATGTTGCGGAGCTTGCCAAAAAGAATTGTATGGCTTACACTGTCGAATGCTTTCAATAAGTCTAGCAATACCAGCAGAGATATCTGCTCCTCATCAAAGTTTTTGTACAGATCTTCAGCGATGCTCATAAGTGCGTCTTCAGTGGACAATTTTCGCTGATAAGCTTACTGGCAGTCATTGAACAGTTTGTTTGATTCGAGGTAATCAATCAATTGGATAGATATTACCTTTTCTAGAATCTTAGATAGGACAGGCAGAAGACTGATCAGTCTAAAGTTGGATGGTTCATTCTTGTCCCCAGATTCATGAATTGCTTTTATGATTGCATGCTTCCAGATCTCTGGAAAATTTTCACTTGCTATGGAGGTGTAAATAACTGTGCTGAAATAAGGCAAGGTAACTGAAATGCTGTTTTTCAGATATTGTAGGGCTAAACCATCTATTCCTGTAGAACTTGTGTTTCTCAAGGCAAATACAGCTCGTTCTACTTCGTGTTGCGATACTTGCTTTGGTTTCCATTTGACGTTTGCTTCTTGGTCGATGTCTCAATCGAAAGCTTTTGGAGTCCATGTATCTGTTGCGTCGCTCTGTAATATTTGATAAGCTTCCTGGGTTACCTCTTCACAAACCTGTTTCCCAACTTCAGCGAAGTAGTTGTTAAACTTCTCTGAAGCTGCTTGAGTATTCGGATAAGTAGGCGAGGTGAACTATTTTTTTTGTAGGGAATAATTCTTTTCGGTACATTCCACGTTTCTTTTTGATTGTTTATGCACTGTTCCAGTTCCTTATGATTGTATTTAATTTTTTGCCCTCCTGCCCTCTCGTTTGACTCTTCTATTTTGAATTCAAAATAATTCTAACCATGTAATGCTTCGTTTTGCTCTGCGTTTGAGATATTTTTTAAGTGCAATTTCATTTCGCAGTTTTTCTGTAATCCCTTTAACCGGGATGCTCTTCATTGTTTTAGTTTCCATTGGCGCCACAACGTTCAGACATGTGAGAATATAGTCTGTGAGTAATTGAGCTTGCTCTGTGACGTTATCTGTGCAATGTGTCGGTTTTATCATCTCGACGTTTGCCACTAGTTGTGCTCTGAAATTATCCGCGGTGAAATTTCTTTTTGTACAACAGGTTATTTTGTATACCTGTTTCTTCTCTTTTTTGATGTTTATGGATTGTTACTGGTAGTCCGAGAAAGAATTGGGCTCTACGTCTGTGGTAACAATGGAAGACGGATTGTTACTTATGAGCAAATCCAATACAGTTTGGGATTCGGGAGTAATTCTTGTAGCACTTTTTATGAGCGTTTTTTCGTACCTGGATGTTCACCCAAAGGTCTTCTTCTTCATTGCTGTCGTTAAGCATTTCTTGAGAAGAGGTATAGTCTTCTCTCACATAAATCATGGCCCCACCTCCTTTCCTTTTGCTATCTTTTCTATAAACATTGAGGCCGTAAATCTCGATGAAAGTAGTGTTGATGTCAGATTCCAGCCAGGTTTTAGTCAGACATTGAATGTCAATTGAGTCCTCCTTCATCATCATTCTGATGTGATCCATCTTCATTCTTAAGTTTCTAACGTTTATATGTTTAATCACGATATTATTTAGGTTCTGATGGGTATTTGCAGATATGGTTGCTGAGGGGTGGTCGCTGCTCCCAGTTTGAACAGTTTGTGCCTCTAGTCATTGGTTTTTACTTACAGGACAGTTGGTGTCACTTTGAGATGATTGCAGAGGCATCTCTTCATCGAATATGGATGTATCGTTGTCGTATTGCAAAGGAGAATACCTATTGGAACACTGCACATTTGTTTTCACATGCTTGTTTCACTTCGCTGAATAAATTTTGTTGTTCGAAATGTGGCTTCAGAGGGTAGGTTGGTGCAAGACTACTATAGTGGTCCACTTTCTTAGCTACAAATATTGAGTTTTGAGCAGCTTCATCACTCTTTACGTTGTTTGGATTAATTACAGTTTTCGTTACGATATCCGGGTGTGTTTCATCTGAGAATTATGGGGACTAGATCGCCAAAACTGCTATTGTACTCTTTGTTTTTAAAATAGTTTTCTATCTCGAAGAAGAACCTATCATATTTTTTATACTCAGTGAAGGCTTCGTAATCTTTTATGTAATTGAAGGATTCCTCCATTGCTTTGGTTTTTATCACCTCTAAGAGGTTTTCATCGTTAAGTCCTGTTTGTTTAACTAAAGATCCTTTCACCGCGTGAATCATACAATGTCCGTCTGCTAGTGTTTATTGTCTTTTTATTCTTAAATAATTGAGAATGGTGTCGATGTTGGCGTTCCTGGGGACCTGTTGCAAGTTTTCCGTCATCTGCTTTGTCATTCTTTCATCCGTTTTATTGTTTCTTGTGTCCGCAACTCCACCCTCATTTAGATTTGTAATATGCTCTTCAGCAACACTCTTACTGACATTATCTAGGAATCTGGTTGCTAATCCTCGAGTGGCATTGGTAGTATGTTTGGCATATCCTTGTTTTCGGTTCTGTTCTTTGTTGTTGAGGGTAGGTTGGAGTAGGGGAGACCGAACAGAACCAAGGGAACGAAATTTAGATCGGTGATTGAAGAGAGGTATGGCTGAGGATAGCTGAACTGTGCTAGAGGAAGGAATGGGTAGAGGGGGGTTATATATGGGAGGGATTAGCGGGATAGGTAGAGTTAGAGTTTGGGGTGAGATTAGAGAATGCCAGCGTACGTGGGAGCTAGAGGAAAGAACGGATAAAGGGGGGTAATATATGGGAGGGATGGGCGGGCTAGGTAATGTTGGAGTTTGGGTTGAGGGTAGGGAAAGGTATCGAAAGTAGGAGCTCGAGGAAAGAATGGGTGGAGGAGGGTCATATATGGGAGGGGTTAGCGGAATAGGTAGAGTCGAAGTTTGGGCTGAGTGAAGGGAATTGTAGCGAAATGTTAGGATTGGGGCTGTGCTGCAAGCATAGTTAGACGAATTTGTGTGAGTAGTGTAGACTGGAGGAGTAGGGTAGGAGAAGAAATGACGAGTCGCTGAGGAGACGTTATTGCTGCGACCGTGTTGAAAAGACGTTGCACGGGAGCTAATTGTGTTGGGATGATAAGGAGTCACTGATTGGTGATTTTTAGTTTCAATTTTAGTCTGGGGCTGACAAGAGGGAGCTGGGATGTGAGTTATCTGCAAGTAGATGTTCTTTTCTGACGTGTGATGGGGTGATGATACGAGATGATGGCTATATGATGTAGGGAAGTAGAGGAAGGGAGGAGACCAGAGTAATGCTTGCTTGCTTCTGACATTGTTATAGTACAGGGATGGCAATACCTCAACCCTTTGAGGAACGTAGCGTGCTATCGTGTTGAAGAATTTGATAATTTCACTATTGTTTAGACTAGCATTCTTTGAATAAAACAATCGTTCGTCGGGGGCACCAGTGAATTCGTCACTTAGTTTGCCTGTTGGGATAATTTTGAGCCTCAAAGAGTGGCAAAGACACATGGAACGGCGACTCTGTTCCATTGTATTCAGATTGAGGGGTTCTGCCATGCACATCTTAGCATTTTGGTTTTTCGTTAAAATTGCTGGGGTCATTTTGACTACTACTTCATTTTTGACGTATTCCGTGAGCACAATATTGTAAATTTTGAATGGATTTGCGCTTTCAGTGATTTTAGACAGAGCATCATAGTCGTTAATATTTATTTTTTCATAAGTGCATCTATCTGAAATGTCGGATGTTAGCACATTTTTCATGAGGATATCACCAATGAGTATTGTCTTATAGGTCTTGTTATTTTTTGTTGACCCGGTGCTAGTGCCTGATGCTTCACAGTGAGCCGGCTTTGCTGTGACGGATTTTTCTGTTGAGATGACGATTAAAGGATCCGTATCGTTTCAGAGGTACAAGGGTGGGAGATGGAGAGCTCAGCAACGTTGGGTGAGTATCTGCCACCGAAAGAGCAGCCCTGTGGGAGAGGGTAGGCTGCTCCTTATCGCGTTTTGGGGCATACACGCTGGTACCGGAGTGTGTGGGCAATGCGGCAGCTCTATGTGCATGGGCTTGCTGGTTCTGGTGCAGTTTTGGCTTTTGCATGATATGCAGTCTCTGTTATTCTTGAAACATGCGCATTTCTCGTATGTTCCACTATAACACATGCAGCAGGATTTGCTTCTGTTGGCCGTGTGGCTGTGGGGCGACATGTCTTTAATTCAAGGTTAAATCTCAGTGAAGTGGACTACAAAGAGGGTTTTTTATTAGAGGGGCTTAAAGAGCGTCTTATTAGATCATCGTTTTAGGGGTCTGCGTTAAGAGGAGGATCCGTGACTCTATATTGTAAACGATCGTGTTTGGTTATTGCCTATCGTTCAACCACATTAAAATATTTGTTCACTCGTTCATAAACATTTCAAATCTTTGTTCAATCTCTTTTACCGCCTTATCCCTACGTGCTTTTATTACTTTCCTTTCCTTATTATAAACTCTTTGTAATAGGAAAAACAATAAATTCAGAAAGAGACAGTGACAAATAATTAGCTAGTAATTTTAACAAATGCTGACTAAGCCTATGCAAAGATGTTTGATATTAACTTAATCGGAAGATGCAGGTACAAGATATTATTCTATTGGTAGAAGAGTATCGCACCAAGGAATTGTGTTTTAGGTTATAATAATTTGTTTAAATTATCCAAAACTTTGTTAATAATTATAAATAATTCAGACAAGAGGGACTAATATTTTCACTAAAAAATGTGATAAATGTTGACTGGCCAAAAAGAGACTTGTCATAGCGTAAACTTAAAAATTCGGAAAGAAATACTCTCATAATCTCTTGTCTTAACTGGAAATTTTTGAGTTATTGTTCACGTTACCATATGTTCCTCAGAGCCTCCCATTTGCGCAGGTTGATGAGACACAAGCAGAAACGATATAATAATCTCTGATGGTGTTAGCAGTACCTGATGGTGAATTTGCAGTCCATTAGGCCGACAGGTTTATTCTGCGGTGCAACTTACTCGAGGAACCGGAAAGAGTCCTAAACTTAACACGGGAGGAGAGGCAGCGGAAAAGAGGGCGGAGGTAGAGGGCAGCACATTTGTCGGAGCCGCACACAACTCCGAAGTTTCAGATAAGGTATGGCCCAAAACGGCTGCTGAAGTGTAGATATTTTTCACAAATAATCTAGAAGTAACAGGAACAGAGATGGGCTACCTTGGTTTTGACGGTTGTCAAGAAAAAAATGGAAAAAGTAAATTATCTTAAACCTATGAAAATTGAACACAAAATAATCTTGAGCTGAACACGAAAAAAAGCTATAAAGCTCAAAAAGTAATTTACTCAGACGTGTCTAACATAGATTTACACAAGCCAGTTATGTGTGCTAGTTAATGCGACCTAGGAAGAAACGATATGCTCTTGCTCAAGAAAATGTTACAATGAGCTTATATGAGGTAGTAAAGAAAACATAAACACAATTTTCAATTAAACGAATGACAAATTCAGACAGAAAGATGGACAAATAATTATATAGAAATCAAGACAAACAAAAAAAACTACTCACCGAGACGATTCTGACATTTTTTTTTGTAAAATAAACAACATTTTGAGAACCTCTCTACCAAGACAATTCTGACAATTTTTTTCTCATATGAACAACAAATCCAGAAAGAATTTTGGCAGATTCTGGCTTACCAATGCTAGAAGGTACGGTCGGCAGCAAAGGTCGAGACACCTAATGCAAATATTCACATCGACGTAATTTCTATTAGTGAAAAGTTTATGAGTGCATGGCTGGTCATTAGCGTCTTCACGATACGAGAAATCAGCCGAATTTTGGAAAACCTCAGGCCGTTCTTTTTGTATCAGTTACAGCAAGATTGCATGTGCGAGAAGGTGCTCATTTATCGCAGGTGATGGTACATGAAAAAAAATGTCGGAGGAACGTAGAAAGCTGCGCCTGAAATCGTTCAAACACATTTAAATCTTTGTTCAAACTATTTTACCGCCCTATTCCAACTTGTTTTTAATTGTATATCAACTTTACAAGCTTTTCGTTATAAAGAAAAACAATAAATTTAGAATAAAATAAAGACAAAATAATAGGCCAGTAATTTTGATAAATGCTGACTAAACCTATACAAAGCTGTTTGATAGAAACTTGATTAGAAGATGCGAGTACAAGATTATATTGCTAGAAGGAAATCGCACCAAAGAATTAAGTTTTAAGTTATAACAATTAGTGTAAATTATCCAAATCGTTGTTAATACTAAGAAATAATTTGGACAAGAGGGAATAATAATTTCGCTAGAAATAATAATAAATATTGACTGGCTAAAAAGATATTTGTCCCAGCGTAAACTTAAAAATTCTGAAGAAATTACTCTCAAATTTAGAGTTGCTGTTTTCCTTACCGTAGGTTGGTCAGAGCCACTCATTTGCGCGGGTTAATGAGACATACGCAGAGATGATATAATAAAATATTTTAGTCTATGAGGTGCCTGATGGTGGATTTGCAGTTCATATACTGCGGTGTAATTTACTCGAGGAACCGGAATGAATCATAATTTCAAAAGTTATGGCACACTGAACACTGAACTAGTAAAAATTGAACACTCAAAACTCCCGAATTATGAACAAAAAACGTTAGACTGAAAGCCAGAACTTGAACTCTGAACTTTGTCGTAGAACACAATGCATTCAACGAGACGGTATGAGTCCTAACGCATATAAAAATAGTAAGCCATTTGCACCCTATAGCACTGCTACAAACATGCAATATA
>SDVV010007927.1:0-17490 GCA_016164225.1 Gammarus roeselii | reverse complement strand
GACCCACCGACTCTGAAGATGTCATTAACCTAGAAAAACGAGCAAACATACGTATAACAGTGAACTGTGAAAATCCACCCACTACGAATAAGATCTTGTTCCTGGTAGGTTATACACTCGGTGTCATCCAAATAAATTCGGCAAGGAGGGTATTCCCCAACTATCTACAGTAAACATGGATAATAATCAAATTGACCACATATCCAAGAGCCTTCCAATTATGAAACGTGCCTATATTGGATGTTTTGCGGAAAACAGAATGCCCATGCATCAAATGAACGGTTACATGATTGTTAACAGCGAAAGCGATCCTAATAAAATGGGACATTGGATCCTAATATTCAAAAACGGAAACCAACATTACTTTTTTGATTCCTTTGGGTTCAATCCAAAAATATATGGAGGAAATATCCATGCAAAAATACAACTTGTACTACAGAATCCAATCCAAAGTGCTCTATCGTTGGTCTGTGGAGCTTACTGCATCTACTTTGCCTAATATCTATGTCAAAATGTACCAGTTAAAAAGATAATCGAGCGATTCTCCAATAGCACTCGATGAAGAAATGATATCAAGGTTGAAAAATTCATCATGAACGTGTCTGGAAAACAACAATCCTGCAAGAAGAATATGTGCGGAGTCTTGACCTTTAACACAGCTTGTAAATTATTATGTAATTGTCAATAAAAAATATTTCTTATAAAATGTTTGTCAATAACCCCTAAAAAATCATTCAGAGGACTTAGCACTGAAGTTGCAAAAGCATTGAAAAAGGTAATAACCTTATGCAAATATAACCCGTAAACATCATTCAGAGGACATAGCACTGAAGTTGCAAAAGCAAAATGGTAATAAACTTATGCAAATATAACCCGTAAACATTCAGAGGACATAGCACTGAAGTTGCAAAAAGCATTGAAATGCTAATAACCTTATATATATAACCCGATTCCGGCTGGTCGCGGTAAACCAGTTCCTTCCGCCCGCCCCCCCGCTACGCTTACCCCGTACAAAGCGGTTGAGTCAAGGTTGCATGCATCGCGTCCTACCCCGCCCCCGCCCACCGCTAATTAACCCCTATCTATTCCTTCAGTAGGCCGTCTTGCTCCTATACCTACTACTGTCAGTGCTCTGTCAAACATAAATCTTCGTCCAATACTCGACAGGGTGATTGCAACAACATCCTATGTGGTAATCCAGGTGGCCATTATACCCTCAGAAGGGATAATACTGAAAATGGTACTAGTATTCAAAAATCCAAGAATAACATTGCTGGAAACAATCTCACCAAGAGAACCCAAAACGGCTTCTCAAGCAAACTTAGCTGCCTGTCCAATCCCAAGAACTTTTTCAATAAGGTCACTGAGATATACGATGAAAAAAGAGCGGGGAAACTTATCTATTTCTAATTTCAAAAAGCGTTTGATAAGGTCCCCCGTGAAAGGCCTACTGGAAGGAGTGAAAGCGTTTATAACTGGTAACGTGGCCAGGTGGCTTCGAAATTGGCTCACGGGCTGCAAGCAGCGGGTCTGTGCCGGACAACGGACAAAGAAAAGGTCAGTGGGCGGCAGTAACAACTGAAGTAGCCTATGTCAGTGTTTTTGTGCCCCTCCTCTTTATAGTCTATATAACTGACCTCGACACCGACATCGTTAGCAAGTTATCTGTAGCAATGCGCACTGTGACCAAGATCACATAATTATCCAAAGGGATCTTAATTAAGTAGAAGACTGGTCTGATAAGTGGTGAACGAACTTCACTATTGAAAAATGCATAGCCATGCACATTGGATAACACAAAAAATACTGATTACGTGACGGCAGACCATCATGTGACTGAAGTCGACCAAGAACGAGATCTTATAAATTTAATCACAAAAGCGCTCAAGTGGAAGAAGCAAGTGGAAGCTAGCTACAAGAATGGCATAAGAGGCCGTGTCAGTGTATGTCGTTATATGCAAGTCCAGGGACATGTGATTACGTTATTTGCTTCACTTGTTGTGCCTCAAATGGAATTTTAAGTACAATTTTGGTCCCCTTACCTGGAACGTGTACAGTATCGAACAACAAATATTGTTCCGGAACTGAGAAATAAGCCAAACCCCCAGCGACTACGCGAACATACACTTAAGTCACTTAAAAATACGATTGAGAGGCAGGCTAATAGAAACCTTCAAAAATCTCGATGGGCGCAGTAAAGCTAGTCATGACATGAATAATGACCCAAAACTGCAGCTATAACCATTCAGAATATCTGGCCAAGAACATATTTCCAATCAAGATACCAGCAATTTGGAACCGCTTACAGCATAATGTAGTTAACACTAACAAAGTAAATACCATCAAAACAAGCCTCGACAAACACTGGGAGACTGGGAGGCTCCGTTGGAGCCTCCAGCATCCGGCAGCCCACGAACATTGGTCACCTTATCTAGGCTGCGCTAGTTACACTGTAAATTCAATATTGGATTACTGCTAGGGTGAACTCTTTCGCCTGTCCCAGGTCTACTACAACTACTACTGCCATCGAATTAGTAGCAATTGTAACTACTACTACTACCACTACTATCGAAATTGTCCATGTTCCCGTCCCAATTATTAAGTGACAATTTTGTGCTCTTCTGTTAGTGTTGAGGTCGTGCGAACTATAGCGGTCGTGTAATATACAACTTATAAATATGCGTAGGATCGTAGGTGCCTAAGCTTCCATATATTAAATGAGCTCGCGCACGCGGAATGAAATGAGAAGAAGTCCTTGGACGACGTCGGAATATTACGCAGTGTCTGCTGCCCTGCTCGGTCTGATTCATAAGGCTGAGAGCACCCACGCCATCAGGGAAGTCAAAAACCAGGACAAAGAGCGCCTAGTCTGCCGTTTCTGCCAGCTGGATGACAGGATAACCAGGTCCTGCAGGCCTTCCAGGGCCTACGGAGGAGAAAGGACGAGGACAACGGAGAGGACCGGGGCCTCGCGGTAAAGGTCTTTGGCCTTGATGAGAAGCGGTGCACCGTCGTCATTGAGTACGTGGTGATCGGGGAGGAGATCGGGAGAACTTGTGAGTCAGTAGCGGAGGTGAGGGTTGAGGTGGATGAGGTCCAAGAAGACCTTGTTAGTACCAAGCGATGTACAGAGAGTTCCGACACAAATTTCAGATGAATCTTACGTTCCGATATGGAGAATGCTAGCAAGGGCCTGGCGGAAAAAAACGAGGAAACTAGTCAGAGTAAATGAGTTGTGACTCAATGCTTTACAACTGGATGGAGAGGCATTCCTCGAGAGTGTTGAACGTGGGAAACCCAGCTCGATAACGTGTGAGTATTGGTAGTTTCGCCTTGACTTCCTACCGTGATCTCCTGGGTGAGAGTCTGCACCGGCTGCACAAACCCACCCTCAAACCCATGTCAGGGCTACCGGTACAGGATGTGAGCTCGCAACTCGCTTCCACCCCTAAACCCAAACCCGGGCTGCCTACTTCCCGTCAGGCCAAAAGGTCATTAGCTGCCCGGAAACCAAAAACTGGGCCCCGCGTTTGTGATGCAAACACGAAACACCTTTGAGAATTTCACGAACCAAACGGCAAATTCAACCGCCTTCAACCAGGTGGTTGAATTTGTTCATAGGTGCATAGACAAAGACAAGGGTTATTTGCAAACCCGGTGCCACTCTTGAGAAGATCAGAGGTGCCTTTGCAGATGATGGGGTCTCCAGCCATGAGGCAATCATAATCTGTCATGTAGGCGCCAATGATCTTAAGAGGACAAAGTCGGAAGATTGGCTAGTCATGTGTATGCAGCTGATTTCTAACCTTAAGGCAAAAACAAATCGAGTGACCATCATATCCATCTTATCAATACAAATCGAGCCCTCGAGACTATTTGCAAGTCCGAAGGAGTAGTTTTTTTATCAATTTGTTTGACGACTTTCGGAAATGCCCGATCTTTTCCCCTGAGACGGCCTTCACCTGAATGAAGTAGGAAATTCCCGATTTGTCAGACGACTTTACCTAAGCGCTAAGAAATACTATGCCCAAAGGTTAGTGGTCCAGCGGGCTTTAAACGAATCAGTTTTGGCCAAAAAGAACGTTACCTAGAGGGCCCCGTGCCTACAGCAAAGTCCCGGACGCGAGCGCTGACCAAATAAGTCACTTCAGGAGGAGGAAGCTGCGGGCACGGTAGATGCGTTACAAGGCTCACAAGGAGGCAAATCCAGGGATGGTAGAAATCCTAGCCCGCAACCTGCCAGGTCGAGACCATCTTAATAGAGAATTCGAAGACCGAGGCACGCGCCGTAAAAAGGTCTTCTTCCGTAATGCGCAGTTCTACGCTTCTAAGTTCCACAAATTGCTGGGATTGGCGACCGTGTACTCTTTTAATGTCATTGGCATAAACGAAACATGGCTCGATCTCCAGAGTAGTAACCTGGCAGCTGAAATAACGCTACCAGGCTACAAAATATTCAGCGTGGACAAATCCACCCCAGTAAACGAGGAGGCGGGTCCGTGCAGTACATGAAGGAAATGCTGCACCCATTTCTTTGAGCAACGCTCGCCATAGTTTCTTGCGAAATACTGAACACAGAAATCAAAGTGACCCATGCGACATTGAAGCTGACATTGGTGTGCCGCATCGGTCACACCCTTGCGGAACAAGATGAGAAGCTGAACGAAGAAGTCTCTAATATCAACGAAACTATCAACTTCGGCGACTTTAATCTCCCGTATATATTGGGTGAGACTAGCTTCGCAGGCCCCAGGCAATAAACTAACGGTGTTTATCGCCAATAATGACATGACCCAGTATATCGCAAACCAACCCGGGGGAACAACATACTGGACCTAGTCATGTCAACTGAGGAGCGCTTGGTCGTCAACTCCATTGTCGGCAACAAACTGAGAGGTGCTGAATAGAACATGATGGAATTCTTCATCAAAGTGCCCTGTCCAGCCAACCGAGGAGCTGTGCGCCGCTCTTATTTTGCGTGAGCAGACTTCCAGGGGATGAGAGAACAACAAAGTGCACTAATTTTAATCGAACACCTCAGAGAAGGTACGGTGGAAGCTTGCTGCCGTATCCTCAACGACAGAGTTCACGAGGCCAGCGACCAATGTATACCTTCGAGGAAAATTTATCCCGCTCAAAGGTTCAGGTTCACTAGGTGGAACGTCGAGATTGCAAGGGCCTTAAATCGTCGCGATGAACTAAATGCGCAACGAAGGAGGCACAACACCGAAGAGGTGGCATAACTATATTGCTAGGCGCGTAGGACAGTCACTATGTAGTCCGATCCTCTAGGCGCACGAAAGAGAGAAACATTCCGAATAATGGCTTAGAAAACCCTAAAAATTTCTATCGCAACGTCAACAAGCGTTGAATTGCTAGGGTCTCGTTTGGCCTACTAATGGATGATGATGGTGTCTATATGATTTCACCTGAGGACATACCAGTGTCTTGAATAGGTTTTTCTGCTTAGTGTTCACAGTTGAGGGCCCCGGTTACAAACGATTCGGTTTATGCTAGGAAAGTCACCCTCAACGACATTGTGTTCACAAAAGAGGAAGTTTTTGATCAACTTGGCAGAGTGAACATTTACAAATCAATTGGTCCCGATGGACACCAACCAAGGGTTCTGGAGGAAACTCGAGAATAATTGGCGGATTCTCTGGCCCATAACTTCAACTTATCGGTTGCTAGTGGCGAGGTCCCGAAGACTGGAGAGCTGCTAATGTCACGGCAATCTTCAAGAAAGGTGACCGACAGTTGCCCAGTTACAACTGACCGATCAGTTTGACGTCGATTGTGTGCAAAACCATCTACCGATTGATCGATATCATCTCGTCGATCATCTGGAAGACAGCAGACTGATTCAAGACTCTCAACACGGCTTCCGCCGCAAGAGGAGCTGTCTGACGAATCTGCTGGACTTTTTCAACGAGGTGATCAACGCGTACGACCACCGCAAGGCATGGATGTCATCTACCTAGACCTCTATGAAGCCTTCGACAAAGTGCCGCACAGGAGACTATTACACAAAGTCTCTGAGTTTGGCATCGACGGCAACGTACTGCGCTGGCTGCGCGCCTGGCTAACAGGGCACACGCAAAGAGTCAGCATCGGCCAAGCTATGTACGAGTCGGCCCATATTACCTCTGGGGTGCCTCAGGGTAGCGTCCTGGGTCCTATCCTCTTCCTTATCAAATTAAACGACATGGATGCGGGGCTTCTGTCCAAGGTATTGAATTTAATCGACAACACGAAGCTATGTCATGCATCATGGAGGGAAAGAGATAGAGTTGAGATCCAGCAAGATCTCAAAAAACTCATCCAATGGTCGGAAGTGTGGCAGATGGCCTTCAATGTTGCAAAATGTATAATTATGCGCATGGGGTGCTGCAATGCAAACTTCAACCATAAGATGACAGGAAGCGATCTTGCAACTGTTGACCAACAGAGAGGCTTAGGCGTCCTAATCTTGGTTTCACTTCCCGTAACTTCCTATGAAATAGCGCAGGACATAGTATTGCTGTTGTACAAGTCCCTGCAGTTCAATTTTGGTTTTCACACATGAAGGGGGACATAGCAAAACTGGAACGCATTCAGCATCGTCCTACTAAGCTCATCCCGCAGTTACGTCACCACGGCTACAAGGATAGGCTGAAGGAGCGTGGCCTCATCACCCTCGAGCAGCGCAAGCTGAAAGACCAGTTCATTGAAACCTTCAAATACCTGAAGGGATTTAATAACTTGAGCCCTGTCGTTTTTTTCGACAGGGATCACAATATTCGTACCCGAGACAACGGGGCGAAATATGAGGAACAACTTTTCGCAACGCAACGCGCATCGCACAACACTCTTTTCACGATCGTAATCTCGCGGATTTGGAACAACTTACCAGCTGCGGTAGTTGGCTCTGAATCCATGAATGCGTCCAACAACGAGCTCAACAAATACTGAGGTACGTGAATCGTTTGGCATTCGAACGACACTATTTTCCAGGAGCTGTCGAGATTATTATTATTATGGGGAAGGTGATTGTCACGGCTCTCTTCACAGTTGAAGTTATTAATACTAATAACTTTATTATTAGTTACAATAGTTGTATTGTCGCTTCTAATAGCAATTGTTAATTATTACTAATAATTGTATTATAGGTGACAGGGTGATGATAATTATTGCTAACCAACTCAAGCAGGTGACAAGCTCCATGTTGGATCGGAACAGTTTCTACTATTAATATTACAGTACAGACAGACTGATAATATTTGCATCTCGGTACGATCATTCCTATCGGGATATAACCGGGTGAGAGGAGTTACGGCGACTCGCGTCCACCCCAAAACCCATCCTTCTGGCCTGCGAGGCCATCTGCTGTCCTAAGCCTTGAAACGGGACAAACATATGCAGGGAGTAGGGTATCCAGAGAATAGAAACCGCTTAAGAGGAGAGCCCTGCTCAAATTCGATATAGCGGTGAAAACTCAGAGAGATTCCATATATTTGTACAACTTTTTTTTTAATTATACTTATTGGGTACGATTACCTCCCCTTCTGTCTATTAGGATAAAGTCTGTCGGTGACTCAGCGGCGCTGAGTCACTGACAGCATTCACCCTCACTCCATGGCATACGAAAATTAAACCCGCACCATAGGAGAGCTATTGTTCAATTCTACAGTACGGCGTAGATTCGACGGATATCATCCATTGTTGTGACAGTGAGTATCTTCCTACGAAAGGACCCTGCTGTCACGACGGTACTCTCTCTCTTCTTCTCTTTGTCCCTCCCTGTGTCAGGAGGAAAAAAATAGCTAGCCGTTGCGAACTACGTAGTGAGGGTGAAAGTATGCCGGCGACTTAGAGGCGACCGCCAATGAACCGCAACGGCTGTATCCACCCCCACACCCCATGGTATACGAAAATCGAACCCGCACCAAGAGAGCTAGTGCTGAACTCTACGGTACGGCGTAGATTCGACAGATATCATCCATTGCTGAGGCAATGACTATCTTCCTATGGAGGGACTCTGCTGACACGATGGTACACTCTCTTTTCTTCTCTTCTCCTCCCCGTGACAGGAGAAAAAACAAGGAAAGCTATTAATTATTCCCACCACCCCTCTTGTTTTTTCTTTTCTTTCCTCCCTGTGCTGCAGGGAGCAGAGCAACATGTAGTTGCTTAACTCTTTTCCACAGATGGTCGAGTTGTCTTCGTGCCTGACATTGATATGGCCATTGTTGAGGTAGAAGGCATCTTCCTGTGGAAGACCCCTCCCGACACAACGGGTTTCTCGATGTAATGTCAATTTCAAATCTTAAATATTGTATTCTGCATTTCTTGAGCTAAATTCTGCGATAACTGTTCCTCAAAATTTAAAATGCCTGTACTTCATTTGATTAAACTCAGGAGCGGCCACAAGCAACATTTTTCCTAGGCGATGTCCTTCTGACATCTCACTTTGAAATTTGAAATGCTCTTCTAGGATCAACCACAGGTGTAGAGGAGACTTATTCTTTCAAACAATGGGGGATAATCACTTTCAGGCAACTATGCATGGAGCTCCCTCACATCTTGCGCTGATCATAATTTACAAACAACACATTTAGATCAGCTAGACGTTAGATCAGCCAAGGGCAGACCTATCCATCGAAGAAGTCAATTCTACGTCACACCTTGAAGTGTGACAGCCTTCAAGGAGTCACGAGCGTACAGAAGACTTAATCCTCTGAGCACATGGGGGAGGACCACTATCAGGCAACTGAGTGTGGTGCTCCTCCTTAAAGTGCTCATTCTTATCAAAATTTAATACCTATATGCTCCTTTAAAGTAGACTCGATACCTAGTTGGAGTCCTTCTGACCCTACCTCAGGAGCAAACCGACAGGCATGCACCCGAGGAAAAGTATGATTAGTTGAGCGTATGGGCGTTTCCGTCTTTGCTTGACCGTCTGAGACCAAATGACTCGATGCTCCCTTCAAGATAGCATCTGACACTCAACCGTTTCAGCTCTGGGGCTGAAATGCCCCGGATAGTAATGGAATAGTAGCCAGTAGGTAGTGATGATAGAAGTTGTGTGCCTTTTCTTTTCTATCCCTACAGCCTTCAATTTCCTGCATGTGTGCGTAAATTTCTAAAGCTTCGTTGAATTTTCCCCACCGTTCTTTCAAGAAAACGACTCGACATGGGCCCTTGTGCTTGTTTTGTTTCTCTTATTTAATCTACTACTGCATAAAATACTCTAGTCGCTGTGACGTTTTGAATTGGGTTAATGGAAATTAGGGCCGATTCATGAATTAGCACCTGATACTAATAAATGAAGAACGACACAAATATAACTTTATAGATATATATACTATTTCTAGTGTATTGTCAATACAACTGGCACTATAAATATTATTTTTTCGTTTGAGACGTTATATATCGGCTCAAAGCTACTATGGGTACTATACTATCCGGGCTTTGGCAGATACGACAATGTTAACGGTATCTGATCAATGTGAGCCTGCCTCGATTTTTTTTAGTTTAGCAGTTAAACATTTATATAATTCGAATATCGCTTATATCACATGTGGTGCTGACGACAGAGACTACTGAGCCGACACCATCATAGAGACTGATGGTGTGATTGAGTGAAGTGGTGGGGATGTGTTTGTGAACGTGAGAGTAACGAAAGTTAGTGGAGAGCGGTCGTGTTTTCCTGTGTCCTCTGCTACCGAAGTTGAAACCCTTATATCGCTTTTTATTGCCGAAATAACTGGTGTCTGAAAATCAATTCAACACATCAAATCCTCCATCAACCCTCCAAGTAGGTATTTGCCTTAATATGCCTCATGACTTGGAGGTAGCATCCTCCTAGCCGGCTGATGATGACCATGACATGGTCATCAACTCTCCGACCATGCCTGCTGATCCCCCTAAATCATTTAGATTACAGCCCAAGAAGAACTTGGAACCAATAGCTTGAAACGTGCTGCCTCAGAGGACTTGTCACAGTTCTCTACTTCATCATCCTCAACTGGCAATTCACAAATAGCAACTTACCTCAACTCTACCTTTACTGATCCTTCTGCATCCTCATCAGGTCCTGTCTGTCACATCTAACGAGAAGAGACAAAAACGCTCCCATTCAATTTCTTCAATAACTACCTTCCAATATGACCAGCCTTATCCTGCCTTCTGCCCAGTTCCCTGGAACGCAAGCAGATGGGCACAGTCATTTGAGGGCAGTTCAACAAGAATGAACTAATAACCTTTCAGGATGCCCTTAAATAATATGTCAACCACAAAATGATTATCTCGTATGACTCCTTCCCCTTCCTCTTCGGTTCATCTTTCCACGCAATGTTCTCACTGCTGAAGACTCATTATACTCCTCTGTGATCTCTATGATCTGTTGGGTGCAGCTCAACCATTCCTGAACTGGTGTTTTAGCACATGGTCATATTGCGTGTTTTTCTCCGTATCTTGCCACCGATCAGCTGTTTCCGTTGCCAGCAATCGGACATTGTGTTATCTCCGGTCGCCGTAAAGTCCGGTGTGAAAAGTGTTACTCGATTATTACTTATGTAGTTTCTCTCATGACTGTTCGTCAATCCGGGCAAATATTAAAGAGCAGAACTAGATATTGATGACAAGGTGCAATTCGGTCGTCTCCAAACAGGTGATGCATCCATGGTTTATGCATCTCTTCTTGGATCCAGACAATGTTCCTCCAGCTCAACCTCATATTGTGCCCTCACCTGTAAGTTCTTTTCAATCGCAGCCTCCCTTCATTTGTAAATATTGGCCATAACTTATTGGAAAATCAGTTCCCGCATCTGCCACTTATTCTAATTTCTCTGTTCCTCCTCTTCCTCCTTCCTCAATTCTTGCACTTCCTCTCATATCATCTCAGAAGGCCCAAAAAACATTCAAATCCGTAGAACACTTTTTCATTTCACACCAGACTACACGCAAATTCTCAATGGTGACCTCAGATACACTTCCCAAGGCCTTTGCTACACTCCCTCTTCAGCATTGCCCTTCCTTGCCTGTACTCCTGCCGGGCTTTGTCAACCACCTCCTTCTCCAGGCCACCATATTCGACCTGAATCCCTTACTCAGAAATCCGCCAGCAACATCTGGGCTGGATTCTCTCTGGGCTTCCTACCAATTCCCCCACAGCTAACATATTTTTCTAATCATCTGCGTTCACTTTCATTTTTTCTCTCCTCTTCATAGACTCTGATCCTCCTATCTCTCATCCTCAAACTCAGTTTCTTCCGTCTCTTCAGTGTTGTGTAAAATGTCATAGCGTAGGCAATATAGATCTACAATTTTTCCTAGTTCCATTCGTATAACTGAGACCCACCAGAGACAAACCTTCTGATGGATGTGGTGGACTAGCGATCCTCATTCCAAACATAACAAAGCACAGGTTTGTTCGACTTGCTGCTTATGCCGGTGGGGTGATTGAGACTCTGGTCATTGATATCGAGGTAAATTCTTGTTGGTCACGAATTTTTCTTCTTTATATTCCATGTAAAGATGTCCCTCACAAAGAGTTTCCACATTATTTTGACCAATCCTGTGAACCATTGAAAACTTACAGTAATACTGCTTTCAGTGCCTTTTCCATTTCCTTGGCAGCCGTGCCCACCTGCTTTTGTTAAATCTTTCTGACCTTCTCCTGGCACTACTTCCAGCCTTGAATCTTTTATTGCAACCCAATAATTTAATTCAGTTCTTGTACATCTGAGAGCAAATTTTGACAATGATCACTTTCCAGTTCTTCTCTCGTATGGTTCTCGCACTAATCCTCCTCTATCCTTCCGTCACCGGTGGAATTTAAAAATGTGTCCCCTTCTGCGTGCGAAGTTTAGGCTGCTGACCTTCCTACGTTGCCTATTGCTCGAGCAGATACTGCATCGGTAGCATACAACAACTTTGAAGCAGTGTTATGAGAGGTTGATAAGCGGCATTTTCCTCTCAGGTCGTCAACTAATTTGCGTTGCCCTGGTAATCCATGGTGGAGTGAGGAGAGATGGTTGTCGGTGATAGACGAAAGGCCATCGGCCTTTTTCGACGCTACCTAAGCCCAGAAAATAAGACTGCTCTTAATAAGTGCACTGCTGTTGCGGTTCATACCCTTGCTGTTGAAAATATTGCCTCCTGGGATACATTTCACTACGGGATAATTGATTGCACTCCATCTGCTTAGATCTCGAAGATGTTCCGGACAGTGTAAGGGCGACCTCCTCTCTCGGCTTTCCCCTTTTCCTCGGGACCTTTTCCCCTCTCGTCCATTGAGGCTTCAAATGGCTTGGCTTCCAATTTTTCTCTCAATTTCTTTAATCTGCACCTGCTTGCTGAACTCAAATCAGCTTTGCCTCATGACCAACTTACCTCTGATGAAGACAACACACTTAATTAATCACTGTTTCTCCCTTGCTGAGCTACGATCACTTTTTCCAAAACTTCCAACCCACCCTTTCTCTGGTTCTGATCTTTCACATAAGCAATTTCGAATATTCTGCTCTGGACCCATTTTCATGCTCTGTTAAACATTTTTAACCGATCCCTTCTCACTGCCGATGTCCCTCTGACCTATCGTTCCTCCTTGGTTGTTCCTGCACCAAAACCTGGCAAAGATTCCCGTACAGTGTCTGCCTACAGGCCCATCTCTCATTGGGAGGCTTGTAGTGGCGCGCCTCATTTGGTTTCTTGACAGGAATAACTCATATCTTACACACTAATTTGGTTTCCGCCCCCAATGTGGTACCATAAAGTAATATTCAATTAGCTCTGCGTTACCAGCATATATTCCTTACTGTTTTTTTAACTCTCTGGTGCATTTGACCATGCCTCTCACCTAGAAATTCTCCATAAATTGGTCTCTTTTGAGGTGTCAGGCAGTCTTCTGTGTTGGGTCTCTACCTTTCTTGGAGACCACTCCTTCTTCGTTTCTGTATCATCAGCTTCCTCTTAGTCTCACTCTATCATCTCAAGTGTTTCTCAGTTCTATATTATTTCCCCCCTTCTGTTTTCTGTTCTCTTGTCTGATCTCCCTACTACTTGAGATGTTACAACCACTTTTCAAAACGACGACATTGCCATGTCATTGCTGACAATGTTCCATCTTCCCGGGCTCTTCTCCAAGCTATCACCGATACGTTTGTTCTGTGGGCAGGACAGTGAGTTCTGGTCATCAATCCCCTAAAACCAAACACCACTTTCTTAACCTTTAAACGCTCTGTCGGCACTTCCACATCCTCTCTCCTCCTGTCCTCCCGTCATATTTCTGGCCCTCCCTTCTCACACTCCGAGGACCAAAGAATATTTGCCATTATGTTTTATTCTCCTCGCCTGACCTGGCACCCGCACCTTGATCTCTTACTACTTCGTTTGTTAGGATCGCATCAACATCATGAATGTCCTAGCTGGTTCCCGATTTGGTGGTTCCCGGTGCAGAATCCGTGCCTATTTTTGAGCCCACATTACTGGTCTGACCGATTATGGGCTGTCCTGTATTCCTCAGCAACCCCTTCTGTCCTCTCAAGACTTGATGTGGTACATTTCCCGCTGATCGCCTCCTAGTTGACACCTGGCGATCAACACCTTTATCCTCTCTATTTCAAAGCTGTGCTTCTGCCTCCTGATCTGCATCGTGAGCAACGCTGCGGGCAGTTTAATCTCCAGCTTATTTTTCGACCTGCCGTCATTCTTTCCATGCGATTCTGAGACGAGATCATTTCCTGACTTCAATCTCGTTCTCTTGTCGCCAGTATCGGTTATCGCTACTTTACAGGACTTCACGTCTATTCCACTTCCATGGATTTCTTTTTCCTTTTCCCTCCTTATATGGAGGCTTTTCTGTTGTTCCATCATGGTTTCCTTTCTCCCCCGTTTTCAACACATCCCTTCCTATAGCTACCATGAGAGCAGTGGAGAGTCGTACCTAAGCATTATTTACTGACCTTGTTTGAACATCATACCCTAACCACTTCACGAACTATATTGATGGCTCGGTAATGGAAGCACCTGCTGCTGGTGTTTGAGTCGGTGTGGAGATCCCTCGTCTTAACGTCATCTTTCCATTCCGTCTTCACTCTCATCTCACGATCGAGACAGTCAACTTTTTTTGGTATTCTTCATTCACTTCTTTTCTTTTCCTTTCATCCCACTTATTTTCCGGCAGTAATTTTTACGGATATTCTGTCCTCCCTTCTCCTCTTTTCCTAATCAAGTTTTTTTCATATGGTTCCATAGTAGTTTAAATGGAATACAAACGCAAGTGAAGAAATAAAGATGGGGCCTAATTATCGGTGGGGAGGGGGTCAGGCGCATAGGGACGACGAAAATGCCCAAAATATAGGGGGGTTCAAACGCAAGTGATGGGATAAGATAGGGCTTAATTAGCGGTGGGGAGGGGTCAGGCGCATAGAGGCGCGAAAACGTGCCCTCGAAAAAGGGACGTAAAGACGTGCCCTTTGAGAGAATATGATGGGGATTAATTAGCGGTGGATATGGGGTTAGGCGCATAGGGGTGCGAAATCCTGTCCTCGAAAAAGGAACGCCAAGACGTGCCCTTTGAAAGAATATGATAGGGCTTAATTTACGATGGGGAGGGGGTTAGGCGCATAGGGGCGCCACAACGTGCCCTCGAAAAAGGGATGCCAAGATGTGCCCTGTGAAGGGATATGATAGGGCTTAATCAGCAGTGGTGAGGGGGGTAAGGTGCATAGGAACGCCAAAACGGCCCATTATTGAGGTGCCAAAAACTTTTTTTTTTAATTCAGACAATATAATTGTGAGGAAATATGTTATTTCTTAGTGTAACCGACTTAGCTACTTTATATCTCGGACATTATACATGCAGGTTAAGGCAAATACTCTTGTGGTCAAGTTAATTACTGTATGTACAGAGAAAGCACCCGGGAGGAGAGTGCCCAGGACAGGGTATAATATATCAGTGTCATTTAGTAGATCTTATCTCTAGATGTACTCCTCTCGTTACGAGTTTTTGACAGTTTGTTAATACGTATTGTAGACGGTAGGTATGTTTTTATTTCATTCAATTTGTTTGTTCGCAAGAAATGACGGTACGTATTAACATGTTTATTAGTGTAGGATTCATTTTAATAGGTTACTTTTGTATCTTATTATATTGTTCCACAGGCCGCCTGTTATTTCAATGTTTTTTTATTGCTCGCACATTTTGTTATGTACTGCTCAAACCTGATTTAATTTAGGGTATTCGATGTTGTTACCGTAGGATATCGTTGTTCGATCGTTATAATACGTAGATTATGACATCTTTCTCTTTATAAGTGATAACCATAGTTTATACGTGGCCCTATCGAGCAAAAATCTATATTTTTCATCAAAACCCACTGTATGTATATATTTTCAGAGTTTCGTCAGTGCTCATAGTTATGAAAACAATAAAAAAAGATTTCTTTAATTATGATATAGATACATGGATACACAGGATCATTTTTCCCATTGTATGTATATATTTTCAAAGATTTGGTCACATCGTTAAGAAACAAATAGGTGCAGATACGTTCACGTATCTTTATATGCATTTATTCTATTGACAATGAAACAAGATTTATTTAACTATGATACAGATACACGGATATAGGAACATTTTCATCGTTAATAAATATTTTAGGGTCGGTTTCAGTTATATTTCACGCATATTCAGTACATATGCGGGAAATACTTAGGTATTTACAAAGGAACATATAAGATTTACTTACATACTATGACCATTCACAGGATAAAACCTGTTGATGTGAACGTACTTTCGTCATTCCATGCAAAAGTCTTCTCATGGGTATTATTTATTTCTCAAGCACTGCTTATTTTTCATACTATACTAATGCGGTTGCAAGCGATCGAGCGGTATACGTCAACGTCTACAGCATGCGGCCTAAGGGCGAGATTGCATCTTTTTCGTGGTTGCTTAGTTCTATATTCACGTCTCGTGTATATCCTATTCTGTAGACTCGTGATGCAGATAAGCTCGGAGATGGATGGTGCGAATGACAGTTAAATATCTTCGTATTTGCTTACCGATCTTATTTCACATGAGCATTTACGGTAGGTATATATTTTTAGAGTTTGGTTGACAAAGAAGGTGGGAGAGTATGACGTCATACGTTTCCGCCCATGAAGTCGTATTTAAGGAAGTTACATTCGGCTTGCCGAGATCAGTGTGCTTTAGATTTCGAAGTGTGTAACAAGATTTGAAATCGTGTCTCCATTATTCCCAAGGTTGGTCTGTTACGCTTCTATAAAGAAGAACCATTTCGTGTTTTTTTATTTTTCATTGTGTTGTGAATTTGTGGTGTGTGTTATATTTTTTCTTAGCCTACGATTTTTACCCGGATTCTTTGTATTCGATTTATATCTCATTATGTGTGTAGTGCAATTCATTTATTTTGTTGGTGTATTTCACATACTTTTGGAGGATCTGACTTAGCTAACATTGTTCAGAGTCGCGAAAGGATATGGATCAAATCGTTCTTAATCAACCCCAACATCAACCCCAACAAAAGTCATTTTGCAATTTGTTCACCTTTATACAGTTTGGATTGAATATCATACGAATATATGTGTGTTAGGTATGAAATATACTAAATTGGATGTCACAATCCAAAAAAAAAAAAATCACCTCTCATCATTGGATTTGAGTCTCATTCAAGGGCATTTTATTTATTGTATAGTCTGTTGACATTGCAGCAATTTTAATAAAACCTAAACCAATCTCAATGGACAAGCATCCGCTACTCCGATGAGGCTAGTCAGTTCCATTCGCTCTGTTTAGTTACTATTACAGTTAATCCTTCTATCGTTTTCTTTGTTATCAGACATTCGCTACCAGTTATTTTGTATCAGATATGGGTTTCCTGATCAGTATGAATTTTTTTCTATATCAATGTAAGCATTTCGATTGATTTTGCTTCTTAAATGAAAGGTTTTAGAATGTACAACGTGCATTGGTGTAAAATTATGCAAAAAGTCAACATTTAGATATTCGATGGCCAAGCTTTCATGCGTTATAAATATACAGTGTACGATTAATTTGTTTACATTTGTTAACGTTTTAACGATGCAGACATATGGTGTCGGTACCCTGTGTACTGTGCAATCTAATTATAACTTTACACACTACACAATCAACGTAGCGAGTTACTGCTACCGAGTTGAAAGTTTTTCCAGGGGAAAAAATAGTTATCCATTTGATTATATAATCAGGAGAAATTTCAAAGAGTGTGAGTCGTTACAAGTACTTCTCTCATGCATGGGGCACTCGCTTCTGTCATGACCTGGCAGTACAGATTTCATCCATTGTTTTCATCTTCACAAATTTAAGTATACAATGGTTTTGCCTCCAGCATCGGGTCAAGTTTGGGGTAAAGAGACAAATAGACATATTCAAACACAAAATGGTCATCTTCAAAGATATACAAAGTGAGGATTTATGTAGATGTGTACATACGCTCCTAATTT
>SDVV010007926.1:0-17490 GCA_016164225.1 Gammarus roeselii | reverse complement strand
TACAGTATATATATACATCACTAAATAAAGCAGATTTATGATGTTCTGGCAGCTGTGACATTTTTTCCTCTGGATGGTCTGTCTGTTAAAGCTACATCCCTCTCATGATATGAGGTATAAATCAGTGTCAAATTTTTGAAGATTTCAGCTTGAAACTGCTCACCCAATACGCTCACAGATACAGACACTAGTCTGAATTCCCCAAGAAAGGGGGTGGCCGACGGCCAAGCGCACCTCACAATCCTCTCATACACTCTCACTCACACAAGCATAGCAGCCCTTCTGCGCTATGAAGGATCACAATAGGTATATGGGCATAAGTTATGATCAGCGACGAAACACTTCAATTCTTCGTTTTGTTTCGATCGGAAGTTATTCAACCGAGCATTTGAACGAAACGTTTTAAAATGTTTACATTTGTTTACAAACGTGAGACATCAAGATACTAAAACTTTATCCTGAGACGTTTCGATTCTTGAAAACTCCTATAACTCTCATATCATAATGATATATTTTTGGTCGTCGGTCGCAAGACCTGATTCAATCTAAAGGTTTTTCTTGTTAATCTTTTTCCAACAACAATTACCCTGGACGTTGTAAACAAAAATATATTTTCCTATTTGTGAGAGGCTCAATCATATGATCACCTTCAAAGGGTCGGATCTTTTTCTGCCGGCCGAGTTTCACAGAGAGTTTTTTTTTACTCGATTTATCCGCAATTAACTATGAGGACAAAGAAAATTTTACCAGATGACCTTTGACATGAGATAAAATCTCACATTAGACACTTTGACGACATCCAATTTTCAAATGATTCTTGAATTTCTTTTTTAAATTTCAATTAAAGCCATCTGAGTTTGCGATGCTGCTTCACTCAAAACAAGTACAAGGTTGAAACTTAACATAAAAACAGTTTTCAAGTTCCAACTTGGCTCTTTCTATCCCTCTTGGCTGTACGACACTAATGAGACGCCGACACAATGGAACAAAGAACTGATGTCTGTAATGAACTCCTCACTCAGCCAAAACATGCCCACGATTGATGCAGGACCAAAAATCATGCCACGCCTACACAGATGCTACAGATATTCATAATTGCGTGATCTGGTACGAGATGCTGTCGAATTACTCGTTTACGAAATGAGAAATTCCATACACATCAGAAAGAAATCAAATAGTTTCTCAATAATTTGCCACCGGTTCTTAATTTCATACACCCACATAAACTCTCTGAACAATCCTGCCTTGGGATTTATTTCCACGACACAATCAAGAATCATCGTCAGTCACAAACCGAAGTTACAATCCCAAGTCACACATCTTGACCAGAGAGAAGACATAACGGGGACACCAGGAGACATAACGGGGTCTTCAGAAGACATAACGAGGCCTAGATCTCCCAGAAGACGTAAGCCAATGTCCTCTCCGAGTCATACGACACAAGCTGGCGTCCTGGCCGAGCCAGGTGACACAACCGATATCCTGTCCAAGACATGCTACCCAAGCTGGCTTCCTGGCCGAGACAGGTGACACAAGCCGGTATCCTGTCCAAGACATGCTATGCAAGTTGGTGCTCTGGCGGAGCCAGGTGACACAAGCCGATATCCTGTCCAAGACATGCTACCCAAGCTAGTGTCCTGGCCGAGCCAGGTGACACAAGCCGATATCCTGTCCAAGACATGCTACCCAAGCTTGTGTCCTGGACGAGCCAGGTGACACAAGCTGATATCCTGTCCAAGACATTCTACACAACAAGCCGGTGTCCTGGCCGAGCCGGGTGACACAAGCCGATATCCTGTCCAAGACATGCTACCCAAGCTAGTGTCCTGGCCGAGCCAGGTGACACAATCCGATATCCTGTCCAAGACATGCTACCCAAGCTTGTGTCCTGGACGAGCCAGGTGACATAAGCCGATATCCTGTCCAAGACATGCTACACAAGCCGGTGTCCTGGCGGAGGCAGGTGACATAAGCCGATAACCTGTTCAAGACATGCCACACAAGCCGGTGTCCTGGCGGAGCCAGGTGACACATGCCGATATCCTGTCCAAGACATGCCACACAAGCCGATGTCCTGGCTAGCTATGCGATACAACCCGAGGCGATGTTTTCAATGGTACACATGCCGATGCCTTGGCCGAGCCATGCGACACAAGCCGAGGCCCTGGCCGTGCCATGCGACACAAGCCGAGGCCCTGGCCGAGCTATGCGACACAAGCCAAATTGCGAAGGCGCCTACAAAACCCAAATAGTACAGGCATCTACACGAGGTAGCAATGTTTTCATGTCACAAACGTCGAAGTGGGCGAACCATTCGGAACTAGCGACCATACCTGTATCCGTTTTATGATAGAGCTCGAGTAGAAAACGTCAATAAACAGTAAAAATGTCCCTAACATTAGATTAGTTAACGTTGATAGCTTAAGAGAGTCAATGGCGTCAGCAAATATAACCCTCGGACAGGATGTCAATCAATGAGCATATCCTGCGCAAAAACATGCGAACAGCAGTCAATCAGTCTAAGTACTGGAAAGGAGAATTGCAGCCCCTTCAGTCGCAAAAGAAAGCAAAGCACTCGACAAAACAGAAACACCCACTTGACGACGATGCAAAAAATTAATATAAAATCAGCTGAAGAGTTCTAGAAAAGGTTCTAAAGCGTTAGAAGAAAGATTACGAAAAATTAAATTGCGTCGATCGCCAAAACTAATCCGAAACAATTTTTCAGTTCCTTTTCGAGCAAAAAAAAACTTTATTTGACCCTCATGAGAATGATATTGGTGAGCTAGAAACGGACGACACTAAAATGAGTACCCTCTTAAGCACTACTTTTATTCTGTATTTACGTTAGAAAATCCGGGTATACCTAAACTAAAGGATATCATAGCGCAAAGACGAATTGAAGCCCACAGAACAGTGATTTTTTCCCTTGCCGATGAGATTTAATAAATAAATAAAATGAATAGCATAAAATCTCCAGGTCCAGACCAAGTTCATCCCAGACAACTGAAAGCGACTATGAACAAAATCGCCGAACAACTGGCACCTGCCCCTTCCAATGAAAAGAAGCCATTGTTACCCCAATTTTTGAAGAAGGGGACAAAAAGTGTCCCGGCAATTACCGTCCAATTAGTCTCTCCTCAGCTATTGGCAAATCGATGGGGAGTTTGATTACGGATAAAATTACAGAATTCTTAGAATCAAATCAGTTGATATGTGTCTCTCAGGATGGCTTTAGACGCAGTCGTTCAGGTCTTACAAACCCGCTTTTTTTCAATAATATAATTGAATTTTACGACGTGAAATCTCTTTACTTTCAAAATGCCGCTAAGAAAGTCCCTCACAAACGCTTAGTTGGTTTATTGCACAGCATCGCAATTCGAGGTGAACAAATAACAATGTAAAAAACTGACTCACGGACAGACGGCAGCGAGTCGTACTTACCGGTGCTCCCTCCAATTGGCATGAAGTGTTCTCAGATTACACAATGCTTTTGTTAGACCGCAACCTTGAGTATTCCGTCCAATTCTGGTCTCCATACCTCAGAAAATACGTTATTAAATTAGAGAAGGTCTAACGTAGAGCTGCCAAACATATCGCTCCGTTGCCAAATAAATTGGACGAAAACAGACTACGTGAACTCAACCTTAATTTGCTTGAGAGGCGTAGAGTCAGAGGTGATATGAATGAAGTGTGGAAGAAAATGAAGGGTAAGGAAAATGTCGAGCGACCGTCACTCGGTATCACTCTCACTCAATTGGCCGTCAATCGGTCTCACTCTCACTCAACTGGCCGTCATTCGGTATCACCGTCACTCAACTGGCCGTCACTCGGTCTAACTCTCACCCAACTGGCCGTATCTCGGTAATACTCTCACTCAACTGGCTGTCACTAGGTATCACTCCCACTCAATTGGCCATCAATCGATCTCACTCTCACTCAACTGGCCGCACGTCTGTCTCACTGTAACTCTACTGACCGTCACTCGGTCTCAATCTAACTCAACTGGCCGTCCCTCGGTTTTACTCTCACTCAACTGGCTGTCACTAGGTCTCATTCTCACTCAACTGGCCGTCAATCGGCCTTACTCTCCCTCAACCGGCCGTCAATCGGGCTTACTCTTGCTCAACTGGCCGTCACTCGGGTTAACTTTCACTCAACTGGCCGTCAATCGGGCTCACTCTCGCTCAACTGGCCGTCACTCGGGCTCACTCTCACTCAACTAACTGTCAACCGGGCTCACTCTCACTCAACTGGCCGTCAATCGGGCTCACTCTCACTCAACTTGCCGTCACTCGGGCTCACTCTCACTCAACTGGCCGTCAATCGGGCTCACTCTCACTCAACTGGCCGTCAATCGGGCTCACTCTCACTCAACTTGCCGTCAATCGGGCTCACTCTCACTCAACTGGCCGTCAATCGGGCTCACTCTCACTCAACTGGCCGTCAATCGGGCTCACTCTCACTCAACTGGCCGTCACACGGTCTCACTCCCACAGGCATCTGATTTCTGGCAGCTTTTATATGTGATGTATTCATCAAACATTTCGTCTCTGTTAACGCGTCCAAACGTAATGATCCACTTGGTCAATAGAAGGACGCCAACTAAGGCCTGAACTGCACGCCTTCCACCGTAAGTATCCACTACCAGCAGAGTGTGTAGGTGTTACCAGTTGAACGTTTAAATTGCGGCATTCATTTTCATAATTCACCGTTTGACAGACATTGAAAAATCGAAGGTTTATATTACACTCTTTATGGCATGCAAGCGACGTCGATCTACCCTATAACGGGTATCATTATTATTAATCTCGTGCCTCTAAGCCCAGGTCTATACTAAAATAAATCACCATAGTGCTGCTATATTCAACCAATCTCCATCGTCATAGCTGAGTGGGGGCTCTCAAGAGGGCAATATTAGGGCAATAAGTCGAAAATAAATTGGCTTCAACGAGATCTCAATCACACTGTTGGAAGTGGCCGCCATGTTGATTCGTCAACCCAATACAATTCTCCGGATCAATCATTGTGTAAATAATGAGCATTGGTCACACATACTTGAATATTGCTCATAAATCACACATTTATATTACATTTCAAAGAAACCACGACTTCGGAAGGAAAATATATATATATTTTGGCAATAGCACCTTTACTCAGTTATTTTATTCTCTAGCTCATTTTGTTACTTAGCGTGACCTCGTTACTAACCGCACCTTCCGGTGATCAAAATCTATGTGACAGCTTTCGGAATCGACTGAAAATAAGATTGACATTAAATTCTCACACAGTAAGCAGCAGCATTTATATCGCGTTATTGCCGTATCTAATTGCGGAAGCAGTAAAGCCTGACTGATAAGAGGGTTACCATCCTCAATCAAAACTGAACTATAAGCCTTGTGAATTAATTATTCAGTTGATAAGTTCGAGGACCGAGAAAAACATAGTGAACACTTTGTTGCTGTCCACGTTAAAATTACCTTGTACAGTGAGTAAAGTTAAAACTATTTCTTTTATTTTCATTAATTACCTGTTCACCCGGCATGCAGTGTAGTGACTTATAGAAGTCACAAATCAAACTACACCCAGTGACTGTTACTTACTCAACAGTTTGTTACCTACTCGCAAAGCATGCAGTATTGTGACCTCTAGAGAATATAGATCAAACTACAACCAGTGACTGTTACAATACTATTGCTAACATCATTGGAGAATGTTCGTTTTCGTCTTAAGGGCTCGTTGTGTTCTTAACGGCTTATGGAGACGCTGTTGATTTTTATGTAACAAATTACTCTGCAATACATATTCGTGAGAAGTCAATAGGTCGCCAGCTATCGTTTAGTAATATGACTTTATAATTTATAGCTTCATATTTGGCCTTGTTACATGCAGTCTTCTGGAGGTTGCGCTAACATTTCATCAAACATCGACCAGAGATGCTGTAATAAGCAATACTAATGTGTGCCGACTTCTATTAACTTACCTGCCACTATTAAATCGCTTGGATCGATCGGTCCGTTGTGCGGAAGACCATTACCAGGCAAAGGTCTTGGAAGCCTGGTTTCACCTTCCGGCATTCACGGAGACCAATTCTATATGGAGACCTATTCTATATTGAAGGAGACCGATTCTATATTTACGAAGACCTATTTTTTATAGCCAGTTGCGACGAATGGTCCAATAATGATGACCTGGTTCAATAGTGTTTTCTGAAGAAGACTCATCGTCTGAAGTGATGGCGTCACGTGTTTCAAGACAGGGATCAAGCACATCGTCTGCAGTTATTTCGTCATGTGTTTCAAGACAGTGGCCAAGCACATCGTCTGTAGGGTTGTTATCAAGGGTTTCAAGAATGTGGTCAAGCACATCGTTTGTAGTGATGTCATCACGTGTTTCAAGAAAAAACAACTGTGGTCAAGCACGGGAGGATTGATACAACCTCAAATTGCACCATTTCCAGCGGATATTCATTGTAGTTGGAATATGAATTCTCTTTGCTGCATCAGTGTTCCAAAAGTCCTGATAAATGTATGGGCGAGTTCCCACCAGGAAAATACTGTTGCCATAATGTGGACAGCTGCGACAGAGGCTGTAAACATTTTAGAGCGGTTAGACGAGCGGTTTTCTTAACATCAGCTCCCGAATCTGAAGGTTGCAACGTAATCAACCGTTTTCCTCCTTTGCGATGGTCTACTACCAACTCACGTTCTTTGATGTGGGGAACAACAGCTATGACGCCACAAACAGTCAATTATTTAATAATATTTCTCGACACAGTGTGATCGAGTAAGGCTCGGTGGGTATATCTGACATTCATGCCTCGTTTAAATTAATTCAAAAATGAGTCTAAGTTCGCCATCCTAGTCTTAGTACTATTATTCCAGCACGCGGTAATGATAGCCACGCTGTTAAGTCACTCTTGATTGAACACCTCCTAACCAAGGGTGTGATTCGTTCGCTGTAATAAGATGGCGTCACCGCCACCGGCAGGAGTAGTAGAGATGGCGAAATCGAAATTTGCTGCCGGCATGGGTGATGGCTGGTTTTGGAAATATTACTCGTGAAAATTTGCTATGCTGATTACCCAGAATCTAATAAACTAATTGCTACTGGAAATGTTGCATACAAAGCACGGGACATTATAAGCAGTTCATGATAGCACTATATACGGCGGAGAATCCAATAATTTTTTTGCAATAATTAATGTAATAGTATCTAACTGAGACAACAGTCTAAAGAGGAGTATAATTAACTAATTACCTAATGAGGTAGGTTCGACATATAAGTGGGAAAAACTCGGTCTTTTCCTCACAAAGTCTTCGAAAAGGTTGTGTAGTGTTGTGCATCCTCCATTCAAAGCTGCCATTCAGGCCCACAACTGCGAGCGCAGGTACTACAAGCTGACCTGCAGACCAACGATTACCACCTACAAAGTGACCTGCTAGCTCTAGCCTGCAAGCTTAGGTACTACAGGCCATCGATAACCTTCATGCAAACGGTGACCTGCAGAGCTTTTTGAAAGTCTTATCTAGCAAGCTTACATATTTTATGCCAACGAGGACTCGCAAAGTGACCTAAAGGTTCTAACCGGCAAGCTTAGGTACTTCAGGCCAACGTTGACCTGCGGAGCCGCCTACAAGTTCTAACCTGCAAACCTAGGTCCTTCAGGTCAACAGCAGCCTGTAGAGCAGCCGGCAGTCTTAATCTACAAGCTGAAGTACCGTCATTCAACAATGACCTGCAGAGCGACCTGCAAATTTTTACCCACTAGCTTAGGTGTTGTAGGCCCGCTCAGCTGACCTTCGAGCGTAGATACTGCAGGCCACCGGTAACCTGAAGTGTGACTTGCTACTCTTCACGTGCAAGCTTGGGTACTTCAGACAAACGGTGATCTTCAAAGCGACCTACTTCCATTTTTCACGACCTAAGCTATTTCAAGCTAACGATGGCCTACAGTGTGACCTGAAAGTCCTATCCTACAAGCGTATGTACTTCGGTCCAACTGGGACCTGTATAGTGATGTGCAAGTATTTACTTGTGATCTTATATACTTTATGCCAGCAGCGACCTGCGGAGCAGCCTGCAAGTCTTTACCTGTGAGCTGAGGTACTTCATGCCAGCAGCGACCTGCAGAGCGACCTGCAGGTACTCCATAATACTGAGGGGGGGCAGGGCGGGGATGTCGCCCCCAGCTGCTGCTTCTTCGTTCCGCTCCCTGGTACGGGGAAGAAAAAGATTCAACAACTTCCAAACGATTAATGAGACCCCTTGCGAGACCCGAGAAGTTTCAAGGACGCATTTTTATTCCGGCTAAACATTTGCCTAATTAAACCTCGATAAAACCTTGGGAATTTGGAGGGTCTATTTTCTATTGTGTTAAATTTACTCTCGCTTTTCCTTATGATGTCAAGGAAATTGCTTGTTGAGAATTTTACTTCATATCTATACTGCTCTATCGTACGGGCGCATGACTGTGATGGCACTTGCGTTGACGAAAGGAAATCCATCAACATCGAATTTTACGCCGCTATGGAAGAAATGACCTCGCTCGATTAAAAGATTGTACTCGCTTCCGAAGACCTCTTCTTACATTCAATTACCAATTTATACTCATGTCGTGTTCATAGTGTAAACAAACATATCGCTTAGAGACAGCATGAGTGTCGTTTGGAAATCCTCTTTCTACAATATCGTACGATGCAACCGTTGTATGGGAAAGGACTGATCAAAAGGATTAGAGGCTGAACGGATGGTGCAATTGGCGAGGAACAGTGTGATTTCAGGAGTGGTAGAGGGTATGCCGATCGGACTTTCGCCGTGAGACAAGTCTGTGATAAGTACCTTACGGCGGGAAAGGGTTGTTCTTTCTAAATAGAGAGTTATTGAAAGGAGATCAGTGTTTCAAGAACCTGGGCTCTACTGTTGAGAAGACTGAACTAACGAAGCTGAGGTGAAGTTGCGAGTGAAGAAAAAGTGTAATGTGTTGGGTGCATTGAAGAGTGTAATGTGTTGTTGGACATCGGGAATGGAAGCAAAGAGAGGGTGGTATGAGGGGATAGTTTTTCCAACTACGCTCTGCCGAGCTGAGACTTTGGTGGTGAAAGCAGAAGAGAGAAAAAGGTTGAATGTTTTCGAAATGAAATATTTGAGGGGCATGGCTGGAGTGACTCTGAGAGTCTGGACCAATAACGATGTTATTCGAATTAGAACGGGGATGATGAAGAAGTTAGAGAATAGAATAGATTCACGTGTTCCGAGATGGTTCGAGCACATGGTGAGGATAGATGATGGAAGATTAGTGAAAATTATATAAATTTGGAGGTGAGTGGAGGTCGGTATAGAGATAGACCGAAGTTTGGGTGGACGGATGGCGTGAAGCAGGCGTTAGGAAGGAGGCGTGAGTGGAGAATAGTTGTGAAATAATTATTTTTTGACGCTGTCCTGATGTGTTTTTCCGCCATTGGCATCTCGTTTAAAGACGGGCTTATCATGGGTGGGGAAGTGTCGGTTACTGTAACGCAGCAGGAGTAAACCAGTTACACTGTCGGGTCCTGCTGCTGACACTGACCTCGGAACGCACACATGGCCCAAAATGTGTGTTGCACGGTCTTCCGGTCGGACCCTTTCACGAAAGAGCTAAGTTGTTTGAATGTGTGTGTATGAGAGGAATGTGATGTGAGCATTGCTGTTGGTCACCCTCTTCCTGTTGTATTTCGCTTAGTGCCTGTATCTATGCGTATGATATAATTTACTACGCTGTAATACAATACGATTGCTAATGACAATTGCTTTTTCAAAAATTTCTTGCATATTTAATCGTTAACAACAGTTCCTTCCACCATTAACCGCCGAGAGCGCAAGTGTGAGTGTCAAACATCATCTGTGAGCTGGATGAAAGCTAATTACAAGTGCTTACAAGTGTTTACAAGTGTAAGAAGACAACATCAGGTAGAACGTCTAAGTAGAACGTCTAAGAGAGCTTCATGTGACATTTCTGTTTTATAACATCATGAAATGGAACGGTTCAGGAATTCATCGGCGATGTATGTAGAACTTATCGAGCCTCGACTTAAACGTTTCGATTGTATTGCTGTTTGCAATCTCCGATGTAAGTTTGTTTGTTCCATTCTTCGACAACTCTATGAAGCCATTGTTCCTAGTCATTCAGCTTGTATCTAGAGTGAAAAGGCTCGCTCGGTCGACGTTTTCTTTACCCTTCATAATCATGGACACTTCGATCATGTCGTCTCTGGCTCGACGTTTCTCTAGCGAATAAAGATTGAGTAGACGCAGCCGATCTTCGTACGATTTATTCCGCAGCGAAGGAATGAACTTGGTAACTCTACGTTGAACCTTCTCAAATTTAATAACGTCTTTTCAAAGATATGGAGAGCAAAATTGGACGGAATACCCGAGATGCGGTCTAACATGTGCATTGTATAACTTGAGCAAACTGTGTGGGTTTTTGTACTAGATAGTGCGGGATATCATACCTAGCATTTTGTTGCCTTTCTTGGCAGCATCGTTACATTGCTTGCTACTTTTTAAATCGTTACTAATGATTACACTTAAATCTCTCTCTTCGGTGACAGGAATGCGTTTCTTTCCGGACATTGAATATTCGTGCTTGAGGTTATGAGGACCTGTGTGCATAATTTTTCATTTGTCTACAATTAATTTCATTTGCCACTTTTCTGACCAATCAAAAATTTTGTTCAAGTCTAGTTGGATCTGCTGACACCCTAGTTCAGTTTGCACATTTCCTCCTATCTTAGTATTGGCTGCATATTTGCTAATGTTTGTGAGTACATTGCTATCGTCATCGTTAGTGAATATTATAAAGAGAACTGGACCTAACACGGATCCTTGAGGCACGCCGCTTGTAACATTAAGCCGCTTGTAACATTACCCCGTCTGTCCGTGCGCCAGCATTTTATCCAGTTGTTAATCTTGCCTCGAATACCGATGTTGTACAATTTATTTACCCTGACTCGCTTCGAATTGCTCTTGCGCTGAGAGTGGGTGCGCCGGTGTGTTATCCGCAGCTCTGCCGCTGCGGTCAGCGTATGGATGAGTCCGGCACTCACGCGCTCTCGTGCCTTTACATCGGAGGTCGTCATCCTAGACATTTGGCTCTGAATGACATAATTGAACGAGCGCTACGCAAGGTCGGCCTTGGTACGATCCGCGAGCCAGGCATCGATCGAGGCGATGGTAAGCGACCCGACGGCGTTACAGTCTTCCCCTTCTTTAGAGGGAAAAACCTTTGCTGGGATTGCACCTGCGTGGACACCTTCGCAGCGAGTCACTTGCCTGGCACTTCTTTAGAGGCTGGCAGAGCTGCCAACGCAACAGAGAACAAAAAAATAAATAAGTATCAATCTCTTCGTGACCGCTACCTTTTTGAGCCCTTGGCTATCGAGACGACCGGCGTTTTCGGCAAAACCAGCAGCCTCCTGATCCACGACATCGTCCGACGGTTATCTGCCGCCTCTGGGGACCCTCGCGAAACGTTCTGGCTGAAGCAGAGGCTAGGACTGGCTGTGCAACGCGGCATCGCTTTGAGTGTACAATTAGCATGTAAGCCTATCAATTCGGGGAGTTATAGATCGGATCTTTGTTAAGGTTAAGAGTAGGCCGTTACTCCAGCAGGGCTGGAGGCGGTAGTAGTATGGTTGGATGCCACAACTTATGGCGAGTGTTGGGGCCAGGGGTCTCCCTACTCTTTGGGGGCCTTAGGAAATAAATGGTGGAGGCATCTTCCCGGGGCCTTCGGGCCCCAATTGAAAAAAAAAAAAAATTACTTACTAGACGCGTGTGGGGGACTTAATGAAAGGCTTTATGAAAGTCAAGGTAAATGGTATCGATTGGAGATTTTGTGTCGAGGATTCCAATTATGTTCTTGAAAAAAAGTAGCAGGTTCGTAAGACAGGAACGGTTGTGTCTAAAGCCATGCTGAGAGTCGCCAATCAATTTGTTTGATTCTAAGAACTCTCTCATTTTATCCGTTGTCAAACTTTCCGTCAGTTTGCCAATGACTTAGGTAAGACTATTTGGTCGGTAATTGCCGGGACACTTTTTGTTCTATTTTTTTAATTGGGGCAACATTAGCCTCTCTCTATTTAGAGGGGCAGTTGCCATTTGTGAGAGATTAGGTGAAAATGTTTTATAAATGTTCGGCGATTCCGTTTCTAGCCTCTTATAGAATTCTGGATGAACTTGGTATGGACCTGGAGATTTTGTGACTTTCAATTTATTTATATATATAATAACTTGGGTAGGGGAAAAGTTCACTGTGCTGAGGGCTTCAATTCGTCTTTCCGCTATGATATCCTTGGATTCGGACTATCCTGATTCTTTAACGTAAATACAGAACAAAAGTATCTATTAATTAAATTACACACTCATTTTGGTGTCGTCCATTCCTAGCTCACCAACATTGTTCTTGAGAAGACCAATTACAGAGCTTGATATTTTTTGCTCGAAATATAACTAAAAGACTGTTCCGGATTAGTTTTGGCATTGGTGGCAATTTCATCTTCATAAACTTTCTTCTTACGTTTCTAGATCCTCTTTAGATCTCTTCTGCTGATGTTGTATTCATTTTTTGCTGCGTCGTCATGCGGACGTTTCTGTTTTATTGCGTGCTTTGCTTTCTTTCGTGAATGAACTTTTTTCGATGGAGCACAACCATTTTCGGTGGGGCACAACCCTTTTCGATGGGGCACAACCCTTTTCGATGGGGCACAACCATTTTCGATGGGGCACAACCCTTTTCGATGGGGCACAACCCTTTTCGATGGGGCACAATCATTTTCGATGGGGCACAGTGCCCTAGAACCTCCCATGACAAAGTTTGCCTACCACAAGGAGGGGCCATAGTGGATATAAAGACTTTCCTTCCTGTTTTGTGCCTATGAGAAGAATAAGTTAGGCCGCTAATTACGTTTACTGTTCAGAGACAGGTTGATGAATGGACAAAACACTGCTAAGCTATTTTTCGAGCCGTGCGGGGTGATTTATGAAACTGAAATCTTTTTATTTAAAGGCCGGTTGCATACACAAATTGATTTCATTTACACAAAAAAAGGATACGTGTCAATGACAGAGTGGATCGAGCAAAATAAAAACGTGTGACGTCAACACAGACAGCTATATTAATAACACGCAACAATGCTAAAGTTCATCTAAGCTGAGATATTTACTCATATAACAAATAGTTAATCTGTCTCATAAAAATGATAGAATCCCTTTTCAAAGAAGGTGTAGAACATGTATTTATTAAAAAATAACCCTTCCCATTTAGCTGGAAACAATATATTTTCACAATGAGTAAATCCCTCTCATTAACACAGTGTAATCCCTTGCGTTAAGACATTTCAATCACTCTCCTCAATATGATGTGATCATGTAATCCCGCCATTAAGATGATGTAATCTTTTCATCAAAATGATGTGATAACGTAATCTCTCATATTGAGATTATTTTATCACATTCATCAAGATGATATAACAATGTAAATCTCTCTTGTTTATGAAAAGCAATCTCTCTCATAAGAATGATGTATTCCCCAGCATTCAGAAAAAGCAATCCCTATCACCACGGTGATGTAATTACTCTCATTTAGAAAGACAATCCCTCTCACCAGAGTGATGTAATCCCTCTCATTTAGATAATCCAAATCCCTTTCACCAAGGTGATGTAATCCCTCGCATTAAGATAATGCAATTCCTCTCATCCAGATAGTGTAATCCCTTTTGGTAAGATAATTAAATCCTTCTTATCAAGATTGACATTCCTCCTTTCACAAGTTGACCATCTCCCTAACCTGAGGTAGTTGTTGAGGTCCCCGTGTTCCATGTACTCAAACACCATCATGATGGGCCTGGAGTCATAGCACACTCCATAGAACCTCACGATGTTCTTGTGGTTGAGGCTGCTCAGGGTTGCCGCCTCTCTTTCAACCTCTTGTCTTGAGTCGGGGCTCGTGGAGAGCAAAGTCTTCAGCTATGGAGAGAGGTTATGAGGGGTTAAGGTTGGTTTGGATCAGGTAGCCGAATTCCTCTAACCCTTCCGTGTCTAGTCGAGGATCATGGAGAGTTTAGGTGAGGGTTCGGTGAGGGTTAGGTAGAGGCTTCGTGAGGTTTAGGTGAGGGTTAGGTGATGGTTAGGTGAGGGTTAGTTGAGGGTTAGGTGAGAGTTGGGTGAGGGTTAGATGAAGGTTAAGTGAGGGTTAGGTGAGAGTTATGTGAGCGTTAGGTGAGGGTTAGGTGAAGGTTAGGTGAGGATTAGGTGAGGGCTAGGTGAGGCTTAGATAAGGGTTAGGTGTAAGATAGGTGAGGGATAGGTCAGGGTTAGTTAAGAGCAGAGTGATAGTTGGGTGAGGGTAAGGTGAGGGTAAGGTGAGGGTTAGGTGAGGGTTGGGTGAGGGTTAGGTGAGGGTTAGGTGAGGGTTAGGTGAGGGTTAAGTGAGGGTTGGGTGAGGGTTAGGTGAGGGTTAAGTGAGGGTTAAGTGAGGGTTAGATAAGGGCTAGGTGAGGGTTAGGTGAGGGTAAGGTCAAGGTTAGGTGCGGGTTAGAGGAGGGCTAGTTGAGGGTTAGGTGAGGATGAGCTGAGAGTTATGTGAGGGCTAAGTGAGGGCTCGGTGAGGGCTCGGTGAAGGTTAGGTGAGGTTAGGTGAAAAGTGGTTAATCAAAGATTATAACATGTAAAGTTATGATAGATAAGGTACAGAAAGAGGAAGAGTTTTGTTGGAAATTATCAATTCAAACCTAATTAATATTGGTCTTCTGAACCCACATTCTCAAATCAAACCTCTACCGATTTTCTTATCTCATCTGTTCTTATCTGAGTGTATTGAACGCCTTTGAGGACAATACAACGTGGCAGTGCAGATCGACCTTTATGCAAGGGTAGTGAAAAATGGGATAGGGAGGTATGGCGTTCCAGGTAGAAATGTCCAAGTTCGTTACAAGCTATATGATATGTCAGTGCATGGTGGTGCGGCAGCTGATGGGGTGTAAAAGCTGGTTCAAATTAAAGATGTCCACAGCTACACATGGGTAAAGATGGCCCATGTTGCAGTGGCGGAAAGAGCGCGATAGATTTTGTGTTGACAGTTGGATGTGCGGGTGTTGTGCAGTCGTGCCGGTTAGAGGGTAAGGGGTGCGGCAATTATCCCCCTAACCTGCCTTACCTCTAACCATCAGGCTATATTCAATAATGTACTATTAAGTAACGCAGTAACTTTACAACGACGTGAAACCACAAACCGAAGTGTGCGACCCTTAACCCTTACAGATCATATGCATTAGAATGGTCTTTGATTATTATAACTTTAGGTTTTACATTATATTCTTTCGATAATTACCTCGAAGGCTGTATGTAACAATCTGTGACAAGTAGTTTCTTCTAAAGGTGGCAGCAACTTGTTCCCTCAAACAAAGTTTGAACGTCACCACGGAGGGATTTGTCAATGTTGAGAGGGACCAAACATCCAAGCAACCCTTCCAGGCAAAATAGGTGAGTTAGGTATAAAACTTGTCGTCGACATTGCTTTACCAGCTTTGATCTCCTCTTTGTAGTCCAAGCGCGATCTTGTGGATGCTGATCTTTCTCGTGTTGACAGTAGGGGAGCTTGACAGTAGGGGAGCTTCAAGGAGCTATAATTTCTCGCAAGTCAAGAGGCCTGGGAGAGATTGAATCGGAGATTGAGTTTAGAAGCAAGCTAAGAGCCTGGGACCGTCCCCTGGCGGAGGTAGCTTCCAACGTACTGTTGACCGAAGAGGACCAGGTTGGGGCTGTTTGACTTAGAGCGGCCTCCCTTGAAGAGACTGGTTTGTAGCTGAACGCTGAATTGGTATCTTCATTAGGAACTAAAATCGATCCAGACAATCTTAGGGTGGCATTTTGAATTGGTGCGGTCATCTATGAACCATACATATCATTGATTTCGACGCCACAAGGAGTTATGTTTGGATGATTCGTGTATAGCCATTGTACAGGCAGAAATCGAGAGAGCTTTAGAGAGAGATGGCAACCCTTGTTTGCAGCAAAAAAAGATGATTAGCACCCGGATGAAATTCTCACATTTATCTTCCGAAGTGGCAGGAGCCTCTGCTGCGACTGCACTTGCGTGGACACATCTCAACGGATTGCCACGACTGCAGGATCTGCAGCTAACGGCGCGGGAAGATGCCTACGTCAGAATAATACCGATCTGGCCAGACGCTTCGAATTTGAGCCCATAGCAATCGAGGCTGTCAATAGATGTTCTAGATATTCGTATAATGATGTTGCGAAAGGAAACAGTGTGTGCCTGAATGGAGAGTTATTGGAGAAATCTCAGATTTTTAGGAACCTGGGAACTCAAGTGGAGAAGACTGAATAAATATAAGCGGAGGTAAAATGCGTGAAGGAAAAGGGTGTAAAGAGTTGGGTGCACTAAATTGTGTACCTGTAGGACATTGTGCATGGAAGGAATGATGAGCACATGTGGGAGCACCGCTGGAGTTTAGTACCTGTGCACGCGCCTCTGCTCCAGAAGCAATGCCCACCTGCGCTGGCGCCGCAAATTTTGCCCCTGAAGTTGCGCCCCACGTCATTAGGAATTAAGTCGGCATCGCATTAACTAGTTTCACATTAGAGATCAAACTATAATCCGTGAGCCTTAATGCTCGACCGGGGATAAATTAACCCCATTGACCCCTTCTACGGAGTCAGAGTGTCTGTCGCCACTCAGCCTTCTACTCGATGTCATCTTGACTCCTCCACATCCTCCTCCTTGTCCTCCGTGTTAGGTTCCAAGCACTTGAACCCCATGAGCTTCATGTTGCCAAGGAGGAAGAACAGCTATTCAGAGCTGCAGGATATCAGCGAAGCCCTTTGGGCACAATGATGTCCACGGCGACTCTGAACAGTCGCTCCACTGCAACAGAGCTGGGGCCTCTGACATCCCTAGAGAGATATTAGTACCAATTTCTTCTATTTATTTCTAAAGGATTGCATTGAACAAAACTAAATTGTCTGTGGGGTGTTAGGTCTCTAATGCGTTGCCTATATAATGGCAACCGGGCACCATGACCTAAATGATGTAGCTTTTTTAGTATTTACCGTTCGTTTTGATTTTAAAAATGCAATGCCTGAGTCTGAGACCTTTCAGATTATCTTACAATATCTGAACGCTCCCTTAAAGCCCTTCTGATTACCATATTTTAGTGAATTAGTCAAGTCACTCAATTTGTGGAACCAGCAAATCTTCATGGGGAACTACTGTGGACAGAGGACGAATTGCCCAAAATTTTCGAAGACACTTGCCCTTAAATCGTTATCATGATCGGGCGGGTAGTGTATCGAAACGTGAGTAAGTGTGAGAAAAGGCCTCACCTATGTTGATACACTAGTTTTATGCCCTCTAGGCTTCATGACTAAGTGTTGGACTACGGTACACCGAATTCATTTTTCACACACGCACACATGCTGATTCATATA